>BQNB010010676.1:20523-83370 GCA_026074375.1 Tanacetum coccineum
GTTTTAAAGTTTGTTCAAATTCGGTGATCATAGGGTTTTTCACAAAAACCCTAATTCAGTAAACTGTTCATAATAAGAGTTCGTTGATGATCGTGTTTGTATGGAGAAGCTTGAGAAACCCTAATTCATAAAGATGTTATGATACAGTTGTAATTGATGCAGCTGTAATGTTTATGAGTTGCTTACTACGACTTTGATGGGTTTAAATAAAGAAAAGGTTCAGTTATTATGAATAAAGATTTGGTCGTGATGAAACCCTGATTTTTAGGGTTTTAGTTATGGAAATAACGTGTGATGCTTGTACTGCTTGGTGATATAATATTAAGGGCAAAAGAAAGGTACTGTTCCAAGATGTATATTAATATTGTTCGTTGTTTGTTAGTACTGCTCTATATTAATATATGTTTCGTTTGCTATTGGGTCTAACGAGAAGAATTTAACACTGTTATACATTTGTTAATTCAACATTTGTGATACTTCATGTGTTGTTTGGGCTCAAAGAAAGTGAAGTTTGTGCGTGCTAGTTGGGTTTTAAAGGAAAACAGCTTTAGTAACACTTTCTTGTTAATTATAATGTCACTAAAAGCAATGGGAGGAAGGAGCTTAAAGGTATTAATACTGCTTTTGTTATTATATACTGCTGGGGTTGCGAAAAGTGAGATTTATGTTTCTCCTATTGTGTTCATTGGGCTTTATCTTAATGTTGTTGTCCATATGAATATTAATGTTGCTGTTATACTATTGTGTTCGACAATAAGAAGTTTGTATTGGGCTTCGATAATGTTCATACTGCTTGGGCTTACGTGATTACAGTAGCTGTTGGGCTCAAAAGAAAGATAGTACTGTGGGGTTTGATTGTTAGTACTGCCAGAGTACTTTATACTGCTAACTTACTCAGTTAGTACCACTGGGTTAAATGGTTTATACTGCTAGCTTTGTCCGATGTTGGACAATAGACGCGTTTGGATCTCAGATGGAACTGTTTCTAACAATAGTTTATTCTTATTGATTTATGGCTTGTATTTTTAGAGAATATTTGAAGATATGATTACGAAGACAATTGATTATTGCTTATTTGATGTTGTAGTTGGGTTTCACAGATGCGTGTTCTTATCATATCTTAAAGTCATGTTTATGGCAGGACATCGACTTTAAAGATAACTTATTTGTGCTTACAATGGTGTGACAAAGACTTGTCAAAATCTAGCAAAGATGTGTGATTTTTCTTATAGGTGCTCAATGCTCACATTTGCTATCACTTAGTATGTGTCTCATAAAAGATGATGTTTTTGTCAAGAGGTTGCGGTCTACTTATATTTATAAGTTCGACGTCTCATGGATAGTGCAAGACATAAGACACGAGTTTGGGAGATTCTACTTCTTAATCAAATTCGTTATACTCTATTTTCTTCATCAATGTTCACTACATAGAGCCTACAGAGTTTGATATTCAAGATATGGTAAACATATGGGTTTCAGGGGAAGCTTATTGATTAAATGTTTAACCATCTACATGCACCACTTAAGGGGAAGTGTTTCGTTACTACAACTAGTCATTTATTACTACTGCTAGTTTATATTTCTACTGCTCAAAGTCATTTTTCGTATTATGCTTCATGGCGGGTATTTTGAGTATTGGAAGGCTGGATTAGTAGTTGTGGTATATGTGGATTGTAGCTGTATGAATCCAAGTTGCCATATCTACAAAAGACCCCTATATGATGAAGACAAAAAGGGGAGAAGAAAACAGGTTTATTAATTTGCAGTTTTTTTATTATGTGTGGATGATATGTTCAAGGAGATCTTAAGTCAAAGGAAACATTGAAGATTTTTTCATTTAGAGAGATATTACATCCAAACTTCTCTAGTTTAATGGGGGAAGTTCAGTACGCGACTTTGTTTTTTTGTCATCACAAATAGGAAGATTTTGGGATTCGAGATTTGATAGACAAAATGAATAAACGAAATGAAACAAAAGACTAAATTGATTTAAAGAAATCTTCATCTGGTGGAAATATGAAGATAAAAGATAGGATTTTGAAGATACCAGAAGATCCTCCTTATAATGATAAAGATACCATAAGATATTTCTTAAACGTTTTAATTATATTGTTTGTTCTTATCTTTGTTGTAAGCTTGATATCTCTCTATATAAAGAGAATCATTAGGCGTGCGGTTTTAGATAATCCATAGAAAACTAGGAGCTCTCTCCACTGAGAGGTTAGATAGTCAGATAGCAAAGTAGACTGATGAAGTCGAATAGTACACCATTAGTTAGTTTGTGTAGCCCCAATTATAGTTTGGAGGAAATAGGGAAATCGTTCAATAAAGAAAACCATTGATAACATTGCTGTGTTCTTAATAATCCGTTGATCATGATCAATCATTGTTATGTATCACCTAATATATAAATACTAATCAATCTTGAGCTATAAACGATCTTATCAACTGTATCAGAGCAAGTGGGCTCGTACTAGATGCTACAAGGATTTTATGTAACTGAATTTTGAGATAAAAAAAAAAGAAAAGATAGAGTATTGGATCTTGATGCTCGTTTGAATTACTAAACCTTTTTAGGATTTCATTATAAGTCACTACGATGGGAATTCTGGTGCTTACATGTTTAATCATTCTGGGATTTGTCAAGGATCCATGGTGTTACAAGTGATGGTGAGTCACCCACATGGGTGATGCTGAACCCTAGTAGCACATGATTTGTACTGCTACTTTCTATGTTAATACTTCTGTTGTGTTTGAAGAGAGATGGAAAAAGATATGCGTACATGATAATATACATGTTGTTCGTGACAAAGAGATCTTTTTAATGAATGAAAATATTTATTATAAAGAAAAAAGATGATTTGGTTATTCGTGAGTAAATGTGGAAGCGATTCTTGATGTTGCTAACTTTTGAAATTGTTTCCATATATTGTAAAAGGTATTGGTTATGATCTGGCAATGGAAGTTATGATTAGTGATCGTGATTGAATGAGAAATCCATAATATTTAGGGATTCTAATTTATTCCCAAAATAAAACTTCCTGTATATTCATAATTATTAGCAGGTTTATTGGAGCATATTATTTAAGCTACTGATTTTATGGAAGGTTATATTCCCATGATTTGTGCTCCTGGTTATTGGTCATAGGTATTAAAACTGTTAGGATTAAAACAGTTTTTAGTACTGCTCGGTTTGTTGATTAGTACTGCTTGAAGCAGTTTATACTGCTAGGGTATTTGTTTTTAGTACTGCCGGTATCTCATTAATACTGCTTGCCAAATGTTTGTACTGCCAGAATCTGTGACAGAATAGCAACGACTCAAGGACAGTTAAAAGTGTCACTAATGGCTTGGGAGGAAGGAGACCAGAGTTAGTGACAGCCTCGTGACAGTTTGGTGATAGATAATGTGTCGCTAAGAGCAGTTTAGTAACGGCTTTCTGATAGAAAAAGCGTTGCTAATTGGTTTGGATGCTTTGTACTGCTAGCGTTACTCAGTTAGTACTGCTGGGCTAGATTTTTAGTACTGCTAACATTGTCCGATATGGGACAACAGACGTGTTTGGATCTCGGATAGAACTGTTTCTAACAATAGTTTATTCTTATTGATTTTATGGCTCAGTTTGGAGATTTATTGAAGAGGTGATTACGAAGACAATTAAATATTGCTAATTTTATGTTGTGGTTGAGTTTCACAGATGCGTGTTTTTATCATATCTTAAAGTTGTTGTTGGCTTTTAAGATAACTTGTTCGTGCTTACAATGGTGTAACGAAGACTTGTCCAAATCAATCAAAGGTGTGTAATTTTTCTTATAGGTGCTCAGTGCTCACATTTGCTATCACTTAGTATATGTCTCATAGAAGATGAGGTTTTAGTCAAGAGGTTGCGGTCTACTTATATTTATAAGTTCGACGTCACGAGGATAGTGCAAGACATAAGACATAGTTTTGGGAGATTCTACATCTTCATCAAATTCGTTATACTCGGTTTTCTTCATCAATAATCACTACATAGAGCCTACAGAGTTTGAGATTTAAGAGATGGTAAACATATTGGTTTCAGGGGAAGCTTATTGATTAAATGTTTAATCATTTACATGCACCACTTGAGGGGAAGTGTTTCGTTACTATTTCTAGTCATTTATTACTACTGCTAGTTTATATTTCTACTGCTCAAAGTCATTTTTCGTATTATACTTCATGGCGGGTATTTTGAGTATTGAAAGGCTGGATTAGTAGTTGTGGTATATGGTTTGTAGTTGTTATGATCCAAGTTGCATTTCTACAGAAGACCCCTATTAGATGATTACAAAAAGGGGAAGAAGATTACAGGTTTATTGATTTGCAGCTTATTTATGTGTGGTGACATGTTCAAGGAGATCTTAAGTCAAGGGAAAGCATTGAAGATTTTGTTTCATTTAGAGAGATGATTACATCTCAACTTCTCTATTTAAGGGGAAGTTTGTACGCGACTTTGTTTGTTTTGTCATCATGAAATAGGGGAAGATTGTAAGGATTCTAGATTTGATGAGACAAAATAAATATAAAAATGAAACAAAAGGACTAAAATTGTAATTAAATAAATCTTCAAGCTGGTAGAGAATATGAAGATAAAGATGAAGATTTCAGAATATCTCCTTATAAAGATAAAGATACAGAAGATATTAGAAGATATTCTTATATGTTTTAAATATATTGTTTGTTCTTATCTTCTGTTGTAAGCCTTGAAGTCTCTTTATATAAAGAGATTCATAGGCGTCTGGTTTAGATCATCCAGAAAACTAGAGCTCCCATGAGAGTCTAGTAAAACGTATGTGTGTGTACACAATAGCTATTAGTTAGTTAGTTATATAGTTAATAGTTAGTTAGTAGCCCCAAGTTATAGTTGGGGTAATAGGGAAATGTTCAATGAAGGTCCGATTGTTAAACATCATTGTATCTTATTGTTATTATTTTCCGGGTGGGCGTTTCCTCCGCCCTTCCTCAGTTCCACCCCCCTCGACCCCGTCCGCCCCCGTCGCGCGATTCCGATATTCCGTCCGTCCATCCACTCCCCAGCTGCAATATTAATCTTTGATGTTTCTATTATCCTAGATGAGTCTTAATAACGATCTAAGGGGTCATAACAGACTCCACAATTGGTATCAGAGACTCGTGGCTCTTGATCTAGGATCTACAAGGTTGCGGAAGAGTTGAAGTTCGTGTATCTTGATTCTGTGTTTTTCGTAATTATTCGCTTGCCGTGGTTTTGCATTTATCCTGGTGTAGGACGATCAATTTAATCAAATCAGATTGAGCGTGGGGTGATACCAACACAAGTAAGTTTGTTTAATTTGATTTATCAAAAACTATTGGTTAAATTTTATTATTGAAAGAAAACGCACCGTATCAATTTGGTTTTATTCTGTTGATGGCACAATAAATTCATGGACAGTTGTGTTTTTTCCCCCCCCCCCGAATTTTTGGGGAAAGGATTTGGTATATGTTAGTTATTAATATTGTTGCAGACCAATACCTATATATTGGTTTTCATTGTATGGTTATTAGTATTTTAACATATTGGTATAAAAGCTTCTATATCGATTAATGATTATGATGCACAAATTGTTAATATTGTTTAAAGATGAACACAATTGGGACGAACACAGGTTACAGTTAATGTTGCTACAAAGAAACTTACTAATGTTCGTTGAATAGTTACTGCTATTGGATATCGTCATGATTAATACTGTCCATGTATATATTAATACTGCTCCAATAGCGACAGATTCGCAATAGTTTAGTGACAGAAAAAAATGTCACTAAAAAGCTAGGGAGGAGGAGCATGCAAATCAGTGACACATTAGCAACAGATTTGTGACAGAAAAAAGTGTCACTAAGTTAGTACTGCTCGTCCCTTGTTAATACTGCTAGAATGTTGTGGATAAGTTTGGCAACATTTTATTGTAACATTTAAAAAAAGCGACACTAACAGAATGGGAGGAAGGAGAGACCACATTACACAGCTGATTGACAGAAAAAAATGTCGCTAACAAGATATTAAGAGGAAGGAGCACACTGATATAGATGACATATCTGAGGATAGTTTTGAGACAGAAAAAAGTGTCGCTAACAAAGCTTGGGTTTGTTTAAAACGCTACCTTAACATTTGATACTGTTCGAGGGTTTTAAAGCTGTTCGTGTATATTTGTATTGCTTGCTTCGTCCAAGAAATTTTTAAATACTTGCTGGTGACAGATATGGGGTAATACAATGATATATTTGATTGTTTCTCGTTTATTACAAAAATTTATGAAAGGGACAGATTGTTTGGATTTACATTGAGGTGATTGAAGACAACACACATAGAATTTTTTGGTTAATGAATTTTAATGTTCATAAAATTTAAAGGCTCGTAATTATTAGAATAATTTGATTACGAATATGGTTATTATCACCTATATAAAGATGAAAGAGGAATTAATTGGTTTGAGTTTCTTATTAAATCTCCAAATGGCCTTCAACATTTGGGAGGTAACTTGTTTTGCTGTACAACGAAGTAGACAAAGACTTACGAAATCTAGCAAAGGTTGGTGTGATTTTTCTTATGTTGCTCAAATGCACACATTGCTATCTCTTTAAGGAGTTTACGTTGTTGTACTCCAGGTCTCATATAGATGAGGAATTTTGTCAAAGAGGTTTTTGATCTACATTATATATTGGTCTTTGTATAGAGTTTGGAGTCCATGTTGGATACTACAAGACAATAAGACAAAAGTTGGGTTATTCAACTTCAGCACAGTTGTTATACTTAAATTTTCTTCATTGGTAATCATTACATATAGCCTATAGAAATTTATAGATTCAAAAGATTGGTTAAGCATAATTATTTTAAGGGGAAGCTTGATTGATTAAATGTTAATCATTTACATCATGCACCCTTGAGGGAAGTGTTTTTCGTTACTATTACAGAGGTCATTTAATTAACTACTTGCTAGTATTATATTTCTACTGCTCAAATTCTTTTTTTCGTATTATACTTCATAGGCGGGTATATTGAGTATTGAAAGGCTGGATTAGTAGTTTGTGGTATATGGTTTGTAGTTGTTTAATGATCCAAGTTGCATTTCAAAGCATACCCCAATTAGATGATTACAAAAAGGGAAAGAAGGATTACAGGTTTATTGACTTGCAGCTTTATTATGTGTGAGTTGACATGTTCAAGCGAGAATCTAAAGTTCTCCAAGTGGAAAGCATTTGAAGATTTGTTCATTTAGAGAGATTAAATACATCTCAACTTCTCTATTTAAGGGACAGTTTGTACGCGACATTGTTTGTTTTGTAATCATGAAATAGGGGAAGATTGTAAGGATTCTAGATTTGATGAGACAAAATAAATATAAAAATGAAACAAAAGGACTAAAATTGTAATTAAATAAATCTTCAAGCTGGTAGAGAATATGAAGATAAAGATGAAGATTTCAGAATATCTCCTTATAAAGATAAAGATACGGAAGATATTAGAAGATATTCTTATATGTTTTAAATATATTGTTTGCTTCCTAATCTTCTTTTGTAATCCTTAAGTCTCTTTTTATAAAGAGTTCATAGGCCGTCTGGTTTATGGATTCATCCCGAAAACTAGAGCTCCCATGAAGAGTCCTAGTAAAACGTATGTGTGTGTACACAAATAGCTATTAGTTTATTTATTATATAGTAAATAAGTTAGTTAGTAGCCCAAAGTATAGTTGGGTTAATGGGAAACGTTCAATGAAAAACATTGTTAAACATCATTATTCTTATTGTTATTATTCCGCTGCATATTAATCTTTGATGTTTCTATTATCCTAGATGAGTCTTAATAATGATCTGATGGGTCTAACTGACTCTAAAATATGTTCGTATACATTTTGTTGTCCTCTGTTACATATGGAGATGATTTAAAAGGCAGTTTCTAAAATTTTAAATAGACAATGACATGTATGCATGTATCTAATCTATAACACAAACTGATGCAGATGATCAAAGGATAGAAACGTAGGAAAATGGTGTACAGAAAACTTTTTGTTTCAGTGTGACTATCTCGAAGGCGAATATTAGCATGAAGGTAAATCGTAAGGTCAGTTCTATTATAACCATCTTTCAGTATATAAAAGAGTTCATGTTCTTTATTTTTTTTGGTTTAAGTATGGTATGATATAATGACAGGTGGATCAATTGATAGTGTAGGGGTTTGCACAAGGTAGAAGAACAATGGTAACATCAATAGTTTATCCAACATGATTTAGTTTAAAGTTTTCTATGAAGACTTGGATTTCACACTAATTAAGTGTAACTTCTAAGCTATTATGTGAGCAATAGCAGCATTTGTTGGAGTTACAGTAAGGATGTTAATGATCATATTATTCTGTTTAATGGTAGCTGCGCTGATTTATGTAACCTCTATTGGTGCTCTTGCTTCTTTTTTTTGACATTGTTCTAGAGGTGTTAAAGATTCTTATGGATATGCATTAAGAGCTTTCAATGACATATGATTTCAGTAACACCACAACATTACACACATCTCAACAAGGCCATAATGAGGTAATAAATTATATGTTGTAGAAAAATAGTAGCATGAGTAATATTCTGAGAAGTAATCTTAAAACCGCGTCACATTCTTGTGATAGAAAGGGTCATGTAGAGATTTTAAAAGCGCTTTCACAAAAAGTACCCATGATTTTTAGTAGGGCTAATAAGAAGGGACAAACATTGCTTCACATGACGGTTAAGTGATAGAATTTTAAGGTTGTTAACATACTTATTGAAGCTGATAATGCATTGGTAAATATGTTTGGTTTATTTGGATTTGCCCCTTTTAGCTAATTTTCTGAATAACTTGTCATGAAAAGAGGTATATGTTGACTTTTGAGGTAAACAAGTTAACTTTCAAAAATGATTATCAAGTGTTATTGCTAAAGATAAAACACTGGAATTTATTGATTATGAGCATGAGTTATTATGATTTACTGTATTTATGATAAACTTAATGTTAGAAGAAATGTATAGATCAAATGTAGTAATGCATATTCAATATCCCGCTACTTAACTTCCAGATTGTTTGGGCATTTACTAAGTCACAAGGAAGTAATCAAGAAAGAAGCCACCAACAAACATAGAATCACAACAACACATGTCCCAAAGGCTCAACCCATAAAAACAACACCATTATCGTTAACACCCAAAACCCAAGAACTAAAACAAACAGTAAGTGACATCAAACATAATGTTTATCATCAGTTTGAACACACACTTAAAACTCAAAAAATAGTTAAAGTAATAAGAAAATGCATCAACAAGATAAAGCACGACCCAAGCTGATTCATTCGTAAGTATTTGGGTCGAAATGGCCACCTTAAGTATTCTCTAAATTCCATCGATAAATAGTGGGCTTTTCTTGACTTGTGAGTGTTATGAATGTGATTATAACTCTTAAGGGTCGTTTGGTATTAAAGTATTAGAATCCAATTTGAATTAGAAGTCCTATGTATTAGAATCCAATTTGAATTAGAAGTCTGAGAAGTCAAAGAGAACTTGGTTTTCTTTTTTGTATTCATAGCCGTCATAGTGTCCAAATTGGATTTGACTTCCTCCCCCTCATCTCTATAAAAGGAGGTGGGGGAAGGGTCATTTGTACCTTTGAACTTCGATATATAACCTTTGAATTTGATTGTGTATTTGGTTTGGTAATTTGAATAAAGCTTCCGCTTCGTTTGTTCGATTTTGTTTTCCTCTTGTTCTTCGTCTTTGATTATCGTTTGTTGATTCTCCAACAAGTGGTATCAGAGCTAGGTTGAAGATGATGAAGAAGAAGAAGAAAAATGTTCGTTTAGAGTTTGTTTGGATTGAAGTTTGATTGGTTTTGTTTAGAAGAATCGATTGCGTGATTTGATTTGTGTTCGTCAATTCATTTTTAGGATTTGAATTCGTTTGCAGAATTTGAATTTGAAAGGTTTGTTTGGCTTCGTATTTGCATTTGTTTATTTGAATTGAATTTGGAATCATCGGTTACGGTGGAGCCACCAAATGTTTTGGCTCGTTTGTTTGGTATTTGAATTTGGTTTTTAAATAAGTGTTATGTGTATTAGTTTGTGTTTATATTGTTTTATTTTAAGTTTGGACTTGTGAGAAAATAAAAGGGTTTTTCAAAAATAAAATATAAACATGACTAATAATTATGAAATCAGATTTATTATGGACTATTTATAGTTCATAATGTGTTTTTCAAATTAAAGTTTTATCTTTATCAATGACGTAATTTGCAAAAGTACTACTTAGTTGCAAGGATAAGGTTCGGGGAGACTCATCAAAACTTCGGTCTTGTAGATACCATTACCCTATAATACCTGACTACGTTGTAGTTTCCTTACCTTGCATACTATTTAGGAAGTCGCAAATGGTCTAGGGTTTGAATGGTTTTTAATCATTCTTTAATCTTTTCCCGCGATAAAATATAAAATCTTTAAGATTTGAAAACACGTTGAATCGTCAATTTTTAAAGGTAACACTATTTATACATTAGATGTATATAAAATAAGTGATACCATAATAAATAACTTAATTGAGTAAAGTTTTTTATTAAAATCTATGATACGAAGATGTATGCATGCTTCTTCGTACATATTTGTCACGACAAATATTATACCCTTTTTAAATAAGTTATTGCCATCCAATTGGTAAGCAAACTGCAGATGCTTTTTAACTATGCGTGAGACTATGTAGATGTGCAATCCCCAAGTGTTTAACACTTTTTCGTGAGACGTTAGTGTTACATAATCACAGTTCTTGACTGGACGACTTAATCGGTTTAGTGGTGAGACCTTAAACTCGAGGCATAGATGGGATGAAACATGCTTACTAGTATATTAATGTAATAAAGTAATGTAACACCCTCAAATCTAAGTACGCAGCGGAATGTTGAATATCCGAGGGCGTTACATTTTTGGATCAATAGCACAAGATCTGAGAACGACTACTAAACGTGTCGTTTGGGAAAAACGAAACATGGATATAACAAAATACTTGTTTTGTTACATAACCCATGGCTATCAACTTGTTCAACAAAATAAATAAAGATTTCCGGTTTATAACAATTGTCCCCAAAAATGTAATAAGCCAACTCTTAAGTGTTGTCTCTTCAATTAATTGACTTCCAATATAACATCGCCCTCGTGCTTATTGACCTGAAAAACATGCTTAAAATATACAACCATAAAGTTTTGTGAAAATCATAGGTTTTAATGTAAATCAATCAATAGTAGGACCACAAGATTTCCAAGGTAAGATTAACGCAACAAAAATGCAAACATCATAAAAGTAATTTCATATTTCCAAAGCTCATGACACTGAAGCTCGGACCCCCAAATTAACGAATAGCAAATAAATTTGCCAAAGCAAGCCCGTAAATGTATGAACTAAACCCGAAACAAAACCCAAAACCGACATGTACAAAAAGAACGTTCGTTATCCGTGATCGCTAGTCCAACCACCCGAACGGGATACGCATCCCCAAATAATCTACCATAACATTATCCGTGCTTACAATCCAGTAATTGACAGTTCATGATAACATGGCCTCAGAGGGTGTATAGCTACTTGGCAAACACTAATCTTAGTATAGAAATGAACACATGCGTCCAATTTGTAAAAACAAAAGCATGTTCTCACCCCAAAGATGTAAATCATTTAAATAACTGTAAAACATGGGGCATTAAACTCCACCAAAGTACATAGTCCTCTGAAAATGATAAATTATATCCAAGTAGAAGGCGAATGAAACAACCGAAAAGACCGTCAAATACCTAAGTAAATAACGTCTCAGTCTTAAATCAACAGAGTTTAGGTAACGACCTCAATATGCATAAAGCCATAATAAATTTGTTTAGTTTATATAAATATATAGAAATATATATATAAAATATATATAAATATATATATATATATATATTATATATCTATATGTTATCACACTTGTGCGGTGTGTAACACGTGTATTGTATTTGTTTTTCCTCATTGGCCCTGGGAAGGTGTACGGACTATATATATTTAAAGTTACATTACAAGGTGTTAAAGTTAATTAATAAAAAATACAAACCAACACCTATTTAATCATCTCGCGTGAGACTAAAGTTAATATAAGAATCCTAATAACTCCGAAAAAAATAAAAATATCACACACAAAACAACACCACAAGACGCCTACGACTTCAAAACACTACCGCCCCCACCCTCTCATACCCACCTTTTAAATAAAACCCACCGTACAACCAAACACACGCCCACACCACCCCACCCCCAAACTCCTAAAACCAACCTTCAATTTTCAAAATCTCTCCCTCCCCCCCACTGCCCCCCCCCCTTGCCTCCCCGCCCCGCCACAGTGCGCGGGCACTCACTCCCGGCCTGGCTCCCTACCAACACCCTAAACCCCCACTCCACTACAAAAACAAAAAATGAACAAACCAAACCCGAGAGCAAACCACACGCTGTATAAATCATTTGAATCGAGAGTATACCCCCGCCTGCACGGTACCAACGCAACCAACACGAAAAAATCCAACAAAAACCCAAAAAGAAAACAATAAACAAAAAAACAACAACCCACACACAAACAAACAAAACCCAACCCAAAACAAAAAAACCCAAGACTACCGACAAACCAACCCAACCACCACCACACCACACCCAATGACCAAAACCCCAACACCCCACCCCGAACACCACCCCCACCCCCCCCAACCACAAAAACACCCAACCCCTCACCAACACCCCGAACCCAAACCACCCAAACCCCCCCCTAAAACCCCGCCTAAACCCCCCCCCCACCGCCCGACCCCCCTACCCCACGGACTCCCCCACCCACCCACCCCCCCCCCCCTCTCCCCCACCCAACCACACCCCCCCCCCCCCACACACACCAACTCCAACACAACCCCCCAACAACCCCCCAACAAAACCCAAACGCCCAACAACCCCCCACACACCAAAAAACCCTACCCCAAACCGCAACAACCCCAAAAAACAATCCCCCCCAAACAACCACCCCCCCCCCTAAAACCCCCCCCCCTCCCCCAACCCCAACCGAATAACCCTCACCCCCCCAGGACCCCGCTCACAGGACCCCCAGCCCGACCCGCACGAGGCCCACCCCTACCCCTAGCTCCCCCAACGCCCCCCACCCCCCCAGAGATCCAAATATGATAAGGCAAATAGGAGGAGAGAGGAGGGCGGGTTAGGGAGGAGGATGGGTGAGGAACGTAGTGTTTAAAGTTCTCCGCGTTTCTGCTGCTGTTCACTATAACGCTATCCATCTAGAACGTGAAACTCCTATCTTTCTTTTACTTCTTTTATTACTCCCTCTCGACTCTTGACTCTCTACTCTGCTTCTTTCTCTTGCTTGCTATCCGCATTATTTGATGTCGCTCTTGGACTCTTGTGCCCTTTCCTCGTCTATACCTCTTTTCTCTTTCTCGCGTGTCAATCCGTCTCTGCCTACCTCGTTCTCTTCTTCTAACTCTTTTTAAACTACTCTACTTACCCCATCCATCTTCCTTCTCTAACTCTTCTTCTCGCTTGTCAAACTCCTCTTTCTCTCTTACTTACTTTTCTATACTCTTCTGTCTCGCTAACTTGCACTTCCGAAACTTGCTACTTGACCCCACACAAAACAAAAAAACCCCCCCCAATCCCAAAAACGTGGAGGGCCGGAACAACACATGCGAAGAACCGACGAGATAACCCCGAGCCCTCGTCAGAGGAAGCATAGACCCTCCCCAAAAACCCCATCAGCGAACCCTCGCTTCCCCCCACCCGCCTCCTTCGCGGCCCGTGCCGCGCCCGCTACGATACAATCACTGGAACCAGCCCAGTATCGCCTTCACTCAAATAACGATTCTCATAAGTCAGCACCACACACCGAGCCCCGGAACAGAATACTAAATACAAAAACCCTTAGTACAATGGGAAAACATACCAACACTCAAAATCGAGGAGAGGGAGTGCGCCGGATGAGCGAGTGGTGGAAGGTACTGAGGCACAAAGTTCGCTGCGACCCTAAAACACGGATCCTTATTACACAATATGTCTGGCAGTCTCTAGCAGTACAAACTTCTGTCTAACAGTACTAACTTATCTTAAGCCTTCAGTATTAGACTTCTGAGTTAGCTCGTAATCATACAACCTATTAGTTGAGTTACAAATTCCGTTAGAGTTTGTTTGAGCTCGTGTTGGACACAAGACAAGTCACTAGCAGTATTAACAATATGCTAGCAGTACTAACTCTGCTAGCAGTACTAACTTCTGCTAGCAGTACTAACTCTGCTAGCAGTACTAACTTCTGCTAACAGTACTAACTTCTTAAGCCTGGCAGTATTAACTTCTAATTTAGCTCGTATCATACAACCCATTAGTGAGTTACAAATTCGTTAGAGTTTGTTTGAGCTCGTGTTGGACACAAGAAAGTTCAGGATTGTCAAAAACAGTATTATTAATACACTAGCAGTATTAACAATATGCTAGCAGTACTAACTCTGCTAGCAGTACTAACTTCTGCTAGCAGTACTAACCCTGCTAGCAGTACTAACTTCTGCTAACTTATTTCGACATATCCCAAACAACCCTAGTTCGCATATACTATAGTGTACACATCCTTTATTGAGCAAGACGAGTTGTTAAGTATTATGATACGTGACATGAAAGTGTTTCCGTTTCCAAACGAGTTATCAAACCTCTCGGTTAAATATTTTACGTGTGCATGTCATATTTAAACATTCATGCTTATACACAAGATCTTTGTTACGTGCCTTATGGCTTTTGGTTCACCACACAAGTCTATATATGTTGTATATTGTAAGACGTGGACATGGGTTGTGTCATGCTAGGCACGACCCATGTTTAGCTTGTCAACACATAATAACCGTGCCTTACGACACATGAAGCAAACATGAAACTTGAATATGAACGTAGGCTAAGACACTTACAAGGGTCCTAGCTTCTTGGACGTGTGTGTCGTGTAGTCGTGTGGAAACTCAACTTGTATACCCCAAGCCTTAGTTTAAACAGAATCTTTCTTGCTTTCAAACCCTTAAACGTATAACCTTAGCTTGATGATTACTAGTGTGATGTCGTGTTTATGTGGATAGTGTCTCGGCTGTGGTGACCCGAAACAAATAGAGCAACAAGGTTGGGTTTTTTTTTGCTAGGGTGTTGTTAAATGTGTGAGTATGGAAAAAACTCTTAGTTGTAAGTCTCTATATTTATAGGAGGATTATCTCCATACCACTTCCTAAAACCATGTCCCTTTGCTAGCTAAGAGTAGTAGTTTAAGTACATGTGTTGGTGGTTTTTAAGGTAGTTTAGGCTTTCTTAAGTACATGTATTAATGAGTTTTGTGATGTACAAGATTATGCAAGATTTGCTTGGGTGGTTTGTGTGTATGCCGTGGGTATTTGCTTGGGTGGTTTGTGTGTATGCCGCTTAAGACCTTGTAGTAGATGACGAAGCCCGGTTTGTGAAGAGATATGGGTATTTCTTTTTGAACGAATCCTCACGTTCCCAGGTGAACTTAGGGCCCCGCCTAGAGTTCCAGCGAACCTTAACCAATGGTATCCGGCTTCGCTTCAATCGTTTGATCTCCCGTTCCATAATTTCAACGGGCTCTTCCATAAACTGGAGCTTATCGTCAACATGAATTCCTTCTAACGGCATGACTAATGGTTCGTCGGCGTAACATTTCTTCAGATTAGACACATGGAAAGTATGGTGAACTCTGCTCAACTCTTGAGGAAGTTCCAGCCTGTAGGCAACTTTCCCAACTTTTGCTAACACCCTGAAAGGTCCGACATATCTCGGATTCAGCTTGCCCCGCTTACCGAACCGTACGACCCCTTTCCAAGGCGAGACCTTAAGCATAACTCTGTCCCCAACCTCGAACTCCATCGGCTTTCGTTTCTGATCGGCGTAGCTCTTTTGTCGATCCTGAGCTGCTTGCATCCTTTGCTTGATCAGGACGATCTTTTCTGTTGTTTCTTGGATCAATTCCGGACCCGTCAGTTGGGCTTCCCCAACCTCGGCCCAGCACACCGGTGATCGACATTTTCGACCATACAGTGCCTCATAAGGGGCGGCCTTTATGCTAGCGTGATAACTGTTATTGTATGAAAACTCGGCCAATGGCAAATGTTTAACCCAGCCCTTGCCAAAATCGATCACGCAAGCACGTAGCATGTCCTCGAGAGTTTGAATGGTTCTCTCGCTCTGGCCGTCAGTTTCTGGATGATACGCAGTGCTCATACTAATATCTGTACCCAAAGCTTTCTGAAATGATCTCCAGAAATTTGAAGTAAATCTTCCATCACGATCACAGATAATTGAGGTAGGTATCCCGTGTCTTGCCACTATCCTGTTCAGGTACAACCTTGCCAACTTGTCCAAAGGATCATTCTCCCTTATTGGCAAGAAGTGAGCAGATTCTGTAAGTCGATCCACAATCACCCAGATGGTGTCAAAACCTTACGACGACTTAGGAAGCTTGGTGATAAAATCCATCGTGATGTTATCCCACTTCCATTCGGGTATCTCAGGTTGTACTAGCAATCCTGATGGCCTTTGATGTTCGGCCTTGACCCTTGCATATGTTAAGCATTTTCTAACATACGTGACGATGTCAGCCTTCATGTTAGGCCACCAATATAGCTTTTTCATGTCTCGAAACAACTTTTTCGAACCAGGATGGATAGAATATTTCAACTTGTGGGATTCGTGCATAATCACGGATCTTAAGTCTCCATAGCAAGGTAACCAACTCCTGTCGTGTAAACATAAGGTTCCATCGGCACGTGGTTCCAATCTTTTCTTGGATATATCCCTTCTGATCATACCGCCTACGTCTTCATTCACGAGATTCTTTGGTTTCTGGGCTTCGATCTGAGCTTCTAATATTCATTTGGGAAGATCCAAGCCAATTGTCATAACTAAGGCTCGAACCCGCAATGGCTCAATCCATTCCTTACGGCTCAACGCATCGGCCACTACGTTTGCCTTCCCTGGATGATAACGAATGTCGCAATCGTAATCACTTAGCAATTCTAGCCAACGGCGCTGCCTCATGTTAAGCTCCTTCTGACCGAGAATGTGTTGTAGGCTTTTATGGTCGATGAACACGGTGCATTTGGTTCCTTAAAGATAGTGTCTCCATATTTTTAGAGCAAATACCACCGATCCAAGTTCTAAATCATGAGTGGTGTAGTTCTTCTCGTGAACTTTTAGTTGTCGAGAAGCATAAGCAATCACCTTCTCTCTCTGCATTAATACAGCACCTAAACCCTTGTATGACGCGTCGCAGTAGACCACAAAGTCTTCGCTCCTTTCGGGTAAAGCCAGAATTAGTGCACTGCACAACTTCTGCTTTATTAACTGAAAAGCATTCTCTTCCTTTTCACCCCAGTCGAACTTGATTCCTTTCTGAGTAAGTTTCATCATTGACTTATCAATCTTTGAAAATCCTTCGATGAACCTTCGATACTAACCAGCAAGACCTAAAAATTAGCGGATCTCTGTTGGTGTCTTGGGAGACGCCCAATCTTTGATAGATTCTATCTTGGCTGGATCCACATGTATGCCTCTGCTATCTATGACGTGTCCGAGAAATTGTACCTTCGGGATCCAAAATTCACATTTTGAAAACTTAGCATACAACTTCTCTTTCTTAAGCAATTCTAAAATGGCCTTGAGATGTTCTTCATGCTCTTTCTCGTCCTTTGAATAAGTTATAAGAATGTCCATCGAGATGATACTATTACGAACTTATCCAAGTAAGACCTTGCAACACGTTTCAAGAGGTCACCATAAATACCGCAGGTGCGTTTGATCTGTCCTAATGGCATAACCAGGAACTCCGAATAGCCATACCGAGTTCGGATGCCGTCTTTTGGAATGTCTTTACTCGAACTTCTAAGCTGGTGATATCCAGATCTCAAATCTATCTTCGAATAAATACTTGATCCCTGGAGTTGATCAAATAATCGTCAATCCCGAAATGTGGATATCCATTTTCACTGTCAAACTTATATAACTCACGGTCGTCTATGCACATCCTGAATGACCCATCCTTCTATTTTGGACGAATAAGACCGGGGCTCCCACAACGGTGATATGAACAAGCCTTATGAATCCTTTGTCGATAAGCTCCTGTAATTTTTTCCGATATTCTTTCATTTTGGATGGGACCAATCGATACAGTTCACGAGCTATGGCTCGGCTCCTGGAAATAAGTCGAATTTTGGAATTCCACTTGGTCGATGCCAGAGGAAGACCTGGCAAGTCCTCGGGAAAATACTATCAGGAAAAACTCGAACGATTGGACTTCCTTTATTTTTTCCTTCCGACTTTCCTCCACTTCTTGGCAATATCTCGCCAAAAAGACCTGTCATCCATTTTGCCAGTACTCTTGAGCTATTTGAACTTGAGATAACGTCAACCAAGATTCTCTCCTTTGCTACTTTTCGTTAGCCATAAAATTCAATTTCATTCCATAGGGAACTTGAACCAAGTTCTCATCGCACACGATCACCGGCTGTGACAACTCTAACTAGTCCATACCGATTAATGACATCGAAACAACCCAAGTTCTTACGGGCATTAGATCTACGATAACGGATGGTCTAATAAATTAAAGTAAACCTCTTATAATAGTGTCAATCCTGAAAATTTTCCCAACAACTAATTTGACATCATACAATTTACTAATGGAGTTGGGGCATGTTAATCAAGAAACAAATGCATTGGGATATAAAGCATCTATCGCACCAGTGTCTAATAAGATATAAGCAATATAAGATATTTAAGAGGAACGTACCCGTAACGACATTGGCATCAGGTTTTCCCGATGCATTTCCTCTCTTTTCTGCATTCCCAACTGCATAAACCCAGCCTTGTGCATTCCTATTTCCTCCATCCTTATTCTTCAACTTAGGACAATCTCTCTTGAAATGCCCTGGTGCTCCACACTTAAAACAACCATTTCCCTTGGGAGCTGCCCCATTGCCCTTCTGAGTAATTAGCAACATTTGATTACCAGTACACCTGCAATCGCTACAAAATTCCTACTTTGTTGCACTTTTGGCATTTCTGGCTGCAGATCCTTGGTGTGTAAGATGGCACTTGGTGCACTTGGGACAAAGATCCCCCAAAAGCTTCTTTCGCTTGTCCCAATATATGTAGACCTTGGCGACATACAGCCTCATGAAGGGTTGTTGCTGGTGACATGGTTTGTTTCTAGATAAATCTTCAGTCTTCCTTTTGTTGCAGACTGCCTTTCTGCGTAGAGTGCGGAGGTTTTCTGTCCATCAAGTCTATGGCCAACTCAATAGCTCATCCAACGTCATGGGTATGGCATATTTGACGTTCCTATAATTGTTATCAGGAATGTTCCACTAAGTACTTGTCAACCTTTTCGTTGGCAACAAACATGGAACATAATCAGGGCCAGCTCTTGGAAACGTTCAGTTTGCTGAAAACATCGTTTTCCCCTATGACATTTAGGTTTCCAAGCACGATTTCTAATTTCTTGATTTCACCTTGCGGACAATACTTGTCCGTCATCTTTTTCTTGAGTACTTCCCAAGTCATTGCATATGCCTCAGGACCTAAGGTTCTTATCTGACCATTCCACCAAGTCAAAGCAGCACCTAACAGAGTGCAGGTGGCAAACTTCACTTGATTCTCAATAGCACAACCACTGATATTGAAAACTGACTCCATCTTCTCAATCCACCGAGTCAAACCGACCACGCCTTCAGTCCCCTTGAAGTTCAAGGGTTGACACTTCATGAAGTCAGCGTAAAAACAAGGGCGCGCAGTTTGCACGTTCCTTCGGTTATCCTCGTGCGAACTGTGGCTTCCATCTCCATTGGTGGAGTTTTACAAAAGAGCTTGGTCAATCATTGCTTGGATGGATTCTGGAGTCATGTTGTTTGGGTTGGTGTTGTTAACAGGGGTATTCGGTCCTCTTCTGGTCGTAGGTGCCATGATTTGTCTAGATCACAAAAGACAAAACATGAGGTTATATGACAGAATATAATAATGTATAGATGAGATATCAACACAAGAGAGGTATATAGTATGACATAACACATCCATTTCATTCATAACCTTGAAAATTTTACATGAAATAGTTGTCGGATTACACAAAATACAATACAAAAGATCTAAGGCTATGCTAGCGAGGAAAACCCCTAATAGCTTAAAATGCCATATACAATGACCAATCAAGATAAAATAAACAATAAATCACAGGAGAGTACTGACAGCGGGCTGGACTCAGACCATCCTGTGATCTGGAATCCTAGCCTCTGGTCCTGGCTGTCTAGCTATCCTCTGCTGCTCTCGAAGTGCTAACAACTCGGCCTGCATGTCACTCATCTCTCGCCTCACGTCTCTAATGAATCGAAGAGTCTCTACCTCTGTGCATGACGCCTACTTTTAGTCCCTCTCAAAGTGCTTGCTAAAATAAGCCAGCGCATCTGAAGTGAGTCTCCTTTACCTGATACTATGTTCTAAATAAGAGTACCCTTAGCTTTAGTTGTGTCTGGTAGCCTGGAGATGGTCCTCATTTGCATACACAAGAACATAATATTACAGAAGCACCAGATGAGTACTCCAGACACAATCGCATAACTAGTGAGCCTAAGCTCTCGGAAGCATAAGCCTCCTCCTCCACCATCTATACTATCTCCTGGAGAGTCATCCTATCCACCCATAAGTAGATCGACCCGCTGCGAGTCCATATTGACTCGCTGTGATATACGAGACCTACTATCCTGAGCATCCTCTAGTAAAGCATACAAGTCCAGTGTATCATGCTCATGGAGCTCAGCAAGCTCTGTGACCCAAGTAATAGACCTTCTCCCGACGTCATAGTGTGCTATCACAGGAATCAGCCTCTGCCGGATCTACCCAAGTATCCCTAATACCGTACCCAACATCTCTAATCCCCTGTCGCCTCTCTTCAGCATCTACCGTGCTGACAAATCCATAATCTATCCCCCGACCTCTGGTAGGTCTAGCAGTAGAACTCTCCCCGACCTCGTATCTGGAGCCTAGGGTGGACAAATACAACCTCTTGCGGGGAGCTGCACAGACACGGATTACATCCTACGTCAACATGTGGTGGTATGTATAGAGGATGTGTGTAGTGGTGGTAGTGGAAGTGATGTAATGCGTCAGTACTGCATAAATAAGGGCCTAATTGGATGCTATCCCCGAAGTGTTAGATTTGGTTGGACACCATATATTGTAGTAAGGGTTATGAATGTGCAGGTGTTGGTGATGAATGTGCATGTGAGAGCCATGCTCCTAATCAAGGGCGATCCCCTGCTGAGGGTGGTGAAATGTGAGAAATGTGGTATGAGATTGAGTAGTCATGGCCAGAGTCTCTCAACCTCTACCTCAGTGGAAGGTATATGAAGTATGATGCCGGACCGTTAATCCTAAGCCCTAATAGTAATGTCAGTGGAGGTTGTGGGTATAGCAGGGCTTTGTTGTCCCTCAGGTGGTAAAACACCCATTCTCATCGAACAGTATACAACAATAGCATAGTTGGCCGGACACATGAGCACCTCCTCCTCCTCCTCATCATCATCCTCATCTCACACATCAGGTCATCCAAGATGAATCGCCGTCAATCATCAACTCCATCACTAAACCCGTCCATAGGATAGTCACCGTAACATCCACTGTCTCATCATCCCAGTACTCCTCCAGGATACCTCCTCGGGATCCACTCAGTAACAAAATCGGGTGACTCAGATTAGGTTCAATCAATAGGAGGTAATGGCTACTCCTCAGCTGGAAACTCATGCTCATCCTCCAAAGGTATATACTCAGGGTATATAGGATCTGGAACATAGTCAGGATCATATTGCCTGACGAACTATAGGCTCACGCTCATCCTCTTCTTAAGGAACAGGCTGGGTTGTGGATCCATATGGCCTGGTATGTAATCCGTATGATGGGGGGGCTACTGTCTTGCATCAGGAGTCCGGACGCAACCTAATACGATAACCCGTGGAATGCCTCCCTCAGATACCTCCTCATCGTCAGCTCCCCAGAAGGCTCTGCTAGGCTCAGAGTCGATGTAAACGGAAGTGTAGGTAACCGCAGATGTCGCAGAAGACATGACTACTGCAAAAAGCAAAAATAACCTATATAAGTATTACTTAAGGGAAGATATCGGTAGAAAAACTATAAGCTTTAATAAAAAGAGTCTTTATAGTAATAGTACGTAATATCATCATCCACAAGTATACGGGTCATGTCAGTCATGTCACCACTTAGTAACACTAATTGCAAAAACAATGCAAGTCAAGTAAGCATATAATCTGGATGCAAACAAGTAAAGAATGCATGTCCCTAGCAAATCCTATTTGTGAAAATAGTGTTTGAAAATAGTTATAGTCCAGACAAAACTTTTGACCTGGTTCTCTATAACCTTGGCTTTGGTACCAATCTGTAACACCCCCAAATATGGGTAGCAATGGAATATAATGTATTATCCGAAGGCGTTTACATCAAGATTCAATAGCAACAAGATTTGAGAACGACCACTAATGTGCGTTTAAAAGATACATTGGATTAACAAAATGCTTGTTCATTACATAAGCTCATGGCTTTCAAATTGTTTGACAATATAAGTAAAGATTTCAGTTTATAACAAATGTTCCCAAAATGTAATACGCCCAAATCTTTAGTACTGACTCTTTCCAAAGATGACCCCAAAGTATCCTGAGCACCCGTGCCTTAATTGTACCTGAGAAAACAGTGCTCAAAATATCAACATTCAGTTGAGAAATTCATAGGATTATATAAATCCATAGTAGTACCGCAAGATTTCCAAGTGTATGATTTTTAATGCAACAAATCAAACATCATAAAAAGTAATTACTTTCCCTAACTCATGAACACTGAAGCTCGACCCGTATGAAAGCAAAAATTGCCAATAATGCCCATCGAATGTAGTTCAAAACCCGAAACATCCCAAATCCGACTTGTATATAACGTTCGTTCTCGTGAAAGCTGTCACCCGAAAAAAAAAACGGGGATGTCAATCCAAAAGATCTACTCAACCATTCGCTCTTTACAATCCATAATTAACAGTTCATGAAAAATGTCTCAGTGGGTAACGCTACATAGCAAACACGTAATCATTGTATAAATGTACACTTGCGACCAATTGTAAAACAAACATGTTTCTCACCCCAAAGATTGTAAATCATTTAAATAATTGTAAAACATTGGGCTATGAACTCACCTTAGTAAATAGTCCTCTGAAATGATAACTATATCCCAGTATAGCAATGAATCACACGAGACAAGTAACCTAAGTAAATACGGCCAGTCTTAGACTACAAGTATAGGCTAGAACTCAATGTAAAAACAACAATAATTTGCTAGATTATATATACTTATATCACTTGTGTGGGGTGTACATGTATTAATGTAATTTGACATTGTTTGATGGCCCCTTGGGGAGTTATAACGATCTCATACATCTTGTATACGTAAAAAGTTATTAATAAATAATTGGTGGAATATCCATATCATAACACTGGGTCGAATTCTTGGATCGTCTAGGTTTCACTAGAGAGAAACACTTGAGAGAGAATAACTAGAGAGAGAAAGTGTTTTTCTTTATAATGAAAATTATGGACTAGCCTCTTCCAAAGTTGGAAGAGGCTATATATAGTACTTACAATATACCGGGTATTCGTACCCGACTTAAAACCGAAAAACGTACTATTAACTATTAAACTACGAGCTATAATAAACAGTAAAATACACGGGGTGACCGAGTCTTTTTCTAATATCTAACAATCTCCCCCTAAGGGAGGTCACCCCTGAAAATACCAAACTTTAATCACTTCAGTCTTTAGCTCGTAGACATTTGATATCTTGTACATTTGGGATAGTAATCTTTTGATTCATCTTACGCTTGTCTTTGACTGTGATCTTGAGCTTTCTTGAGATCATCGCCCAAACATAATCTTACATCATCTTGTGATGGATCGCCATCTTGTGCACTTGTGAAGAAATACATGACATCAGAGTTTGCGGAAGCTTTGACACATTTATGAGGTCTTTCATAACATCATAACAAGTGTAGGTCGTGTCTTAGCATTCGGTTATTTACTTGACATCTCAGGAACTGGGAATTTCCATCTCCATCTCCATCTTTAAGATATCCTGTAATGAAACAGTTAGTAATAAAGAGAAAATTGATTTGAAAAGACAGACTAAGTGTTTCTTATGAAAGAATTTTGTAACACTTCGAGAGTTTTGATTGTTTGTCAAATGATCAATAACCGTCAATTCTTATACTGGAACAAGATTGATTCACACAGAATCGCACCATCGTTTCTTTCCAGTTGTCACAAGATTGATTCTTATAGAATCGCACAAGTCACCTACCTAGAGCTTGTTTGATGTTGGCTCTAGCAGGATTTCCATCTTCATTGTGAAAAACCATCATTTCACTCGGATGTTCTGGCAATATCACAATGATAATGCGTAGGACTCTTAGGATAGACTTGTTTCCACAATGTGTGAAAGACAAGAGAATTGGATATGTGTCCTAATGAGATTAATTGACGATCTCTTGGCTCTAGACTCAATAGTGCATTTTGGTTCTAGTAATCGGAGGCTGGAGCAGACTGCCACCTGTTCAATATCAACTAACTCGGAGTGAGAAAGTCAATAGATAACGTGTTTAGTCTTCGTGAGAAATGAAACAGAAATCTTTTGAAAGATTCTGAGTGGCTAGGGAGGGTTGTGCATTGCATCACTGGGTCTATGATGTCAATCTTCAATGTCAGCAATCATCTTAGTAATTCTGGCAGCATATGTATTGACCCGGTTTCTGCCTAAGTGAATGGAGGGCTTCTTTCTTTACACCCTTTATCTATATAATTCTTTTTAATTCTTCAACCCCTTCAGTGCTTACCGAGATTTCATGACTAGAACCTTGTTGGGTTTATTTCAGTACTAGCTCCATCTCAGTAGACACTTTTCCCTTATTCTAGCTTTTACTCCTTTTACGTGTCATACCTAAGGACCTCTACACTAACTAGTGGATTATCCCTAGGTAGATCCCTCCAGTTATGGCTGGATCATTGGGAATAGTACCTAACCTTACTAACTTTATAACTCCAATTAAGTAAAATGCATGGTCGGCTCTTTTGGTATAGTTTCTCCTTTCCCTAGAAAGCAATTGAAAATTCAAGTTAAGGTACTTATGATATTAATATCAAAGCGAATTAGAACCTCGATCATTTATTGATTTTTCCAAAACGCTCCTCCTCAAAATGGCTCGTATTCAAAAATGTTTAGCAACGTTTGGGCAAAGAAAAAAAGGGTGAAAAAAGAGTATATGAGTTCTAATAATCACGGTTATTATTATACACATATTTTAATCACATTTTCTCCCCTTATCAAAAATTTTAAACCCTTTGACATTTTGGATATCAATTGACTTTTCTTTTAAACCTGCTGTTTTCTTTGTAACTACGACCACCTGCTGCGGTTATCACATGTCCACCAGCAGACCCATAAAGTAGATAAACTAAAACAGCAGAAACAAACATATAACTCATACAAATACCTTTTTTTTAAGTATCCAGACGACGCCTTAAAAGTGTCACAAAATCGTCGCAAAATCTGTCACAAAACAACATCTCCTTCCTCCCATATGCTCTAGCAACACATGATTGGATCAATGTTCTTCTCTAATCAATCACATATGCGGTTGCAAAACGTCATGAGATTTCTGTCCCATATCCATCAGCGACACTTTTTCTGTAGCAAAGTTGTCGCTAATTCATGGATCCTGTGTTTTGAACAAGAATGAAGCATAAATACCATCATGATCACATCACAGATCAGATCATCAATTTAGAAGCCTTCATGTGTCATTACTGCTACTGCCTTTAAACAAGTTAGGGTTCGGGGAAAAACCCTGCTGCCTTTTTAATAAAAATAACAGAAAAATAAATTACACAGGAAATCCTTATTAAAACCTAGATCGAGAGCCACAGCTCTGATACACTGTCTACATCAAGATCTGGACTCAACTAGGGTATAATAACAATGATCAACACACAGCGGAATAATAATTAAGAACAAGATCAAAGTTACTAATAAGGTTTTCTTTATTGAACATAATAAAGAAACTATTACTACTACTAACTACTACACACGCTCTATGCGTTTCTAGATTCTTATTGGAGAAGTCTGCTATGAATGGATGCATGTAACCTAGACGCCTCCCCTCTTTATATAATAGAGGGAGGTTACAAACCCTAGCTTACTAACAAAGCTATCTATCTATTACATATTAGGTCCTTCATTGTTTCTTCTTTCTTCATTTCGTCTAATAGGTTTTGTAATCTTCAAATCTGTAATCCCAACATGTGACGCTAATGGTATTACTCACAACTTCTCAGCTCCACGCACTCCTCAATCAAATGCGGTAGTCGAACGTAAAAATAGAACTTTACAAGAAATGAGTCGAACCATGCTTAATGAACAATCTATCCCTTAAAAGTTTTGGTGTAATGCTGTCGACAGATCTACATATATACTTAATAGGATATTAATTAGGTCTTTCTTATGCAAAACTCCATACGAGTTATTTAGAGGTAAAAAGCCATCACTATAATACTTTAGAGTATTTGGAAGCAAATGCTTCATTCTAAATACCAAACACTACCTCACTAAATTCGATCCTAAATCCACTGAAGTTGTATTTTTAGGATATTCTCCTAATATCAAAGCCTACATAATTATTAATAAAGAAACCAATAAAATTGAAGAATCGCTAAATGTAAGATTTGACGAAAGTTCTCCTCCAAAAATCATCACCTCTAGTAGACGACGATATAATTGAAAGTCCACTCATAGAAAACCAAGTCGAAGACATAGAAGACAAGGAAAATGAACCATTAAACAATAAAGTTGTAAAATAAAGAATCCAAAAACCATCCCTTTAAAAAGGTCATTAAAAATTAAACAAAAGAACCTTGAGGTCACAAGCACGTAATCAAAGTAAATTCTTTTATTTTGTGTCATCTATCGAACCCAAAAATGTTAATGAAACTGTAAGCCTAGCTTACCATGTTTCACACTCTAAATAAGCAATATAAATAAGGTGAAGAAGAGTAGTGAAAGACTAGAATAAGCTAAAAGGAAAAAGATGTTTATTGGTATGAATGAATAAGCTAAACAAACACCTTGTTCTTTCTACCTTATAAAAACATAACACAGTCAACCAACCATTTAAAATGAGGTAGGAGGTCTCCTCACATAGGAATGAGAGCCTCTTACACTTTACCTCTTCTAGCAATGTGGGATAAATCCCAAAACATAAATGATATTAGATTAGGAATCCCATAAATACTATATATGAATTTTACAAGGTTCGTAAACATAAAATGACCATCACTTCATAAAAAAGTAGGTTAAGAATCTCCCCATAAGGGGTGATCATTTCACATATAGCTTTACTTTGTTGATGTCGTAAATCTTGGAACCCGATGTGCTGTCATGTAGGGTCAATTATTTGATTATCAAGTTTTACATTTATATTTAGCCGACAAACCTAAAACAACACTTTAACGAGCAGTGTACCCGGTCAAGATGGAGTTCGCGGTAAGTAGGGTATCGAACACTAAAGTGGAATATTTAAATCAATATTCATCATATTTTAATAATTTATTACTGGGTAAAACCTATGCTATGTACGTTGTCTAATGAAATAGGGGGTTCAGCCTGAGAGACTGACACATGTTTGGTGGAAACAAATACCAATTCAATACACAATAAACACAAAAGAGGAAGATTAGAAGATAGAAAAGAGGTACAAGCCAAATGATAGAAAACTGCATTAGCCATATTAAATCCAGCTCAATGCTGGTTTGTTTGTTTTAGTGCAATGATTTACTTATCTTGAAGCGACATATCATTCTTAAGACTTAGGCGGGACATCATCCTAAGACCTAGACACAATTAATGCACCCGCATAAAGCATCCTTTAGTTTAATTATAATCTATCATAGAGAATTAAAGCAGTGGTGATCCTATTAAAACTCTAGCCCAACGGGACTTTACCCACTTATTGTTTGAAGGTGTTTTATATACTGGTAGTCCACTATTTCAATCTTTATCAGTTAATTAAGAGCATGATTACTGAAACATAAACGGGTCACCTACCGGTCCAACTAAGCTCATAATCAAAAGACAAAGACAAAACGTTATTTGTGATCCTATTGATCCAAATATATGAAACACGATATGGAGAGCTATCCCGGTATCTAGATTACTTGGTCCGTAACACTAGACCTAGTTGAATGATAGGTCGCATGTAACATCTGAGAATTTTCGGATTTTTAGATAATTATTTTACCCTTTGACTTTTAGGATCTGGCTTGACTTATAAGAACGATCATCTAAATCACGTTTTCACGACTCGGACTCTAAAGCAATTCGATGTGAAACGACATTCCTGACAACTTTTCAGTTTCGCCCGAGACCTGGAAACGAGCCGAAAAGGGCTAAAACAGCACCGCAAACATTTTTCGAACAATATACAACGCGGACACACAAAAACAATTAAATTTGTTTTTAATTATCAGTATTTATTTAATAAAAATATTAAATAAATTAGTCACCATTTTAATTAAAAGCGTTGCGGATAACGCGAATACTCGAGTTGAAATCCATTTTTATTTCGGACGAAGCGAAACCGGTTCATAAAAATGAATAACGGATATTTTATTAAATGTTATAAAATATTTATGAAATATTATCATGCGAATACTCATTTTTATCGGAAAAATGATTTGAAAAACAATGGCGCAAGTTTCGAGAGTTGAATCACCCGTTAAGTCGCTCAAACGGGTCCCGAACCGCTTTTATCAAAAAGTATATGAAAAAGTTACATAATAAACCCCCATCTAATTATAACTTGTCACTTTGTTATAAACTTTTAATATATATATATAAAGTTTATATTTTTTTTTCATTCTTACATATACAACACACACACACTCATCTAAATTCTCTCTCCCTCCCAAGTATCCGCCACCGCCCCACCCACCATTTCTAGGGGGCGACCCAGTCCCGTCCACCCACCGTCGCGCCGCCGCCGAAAAACTTTTCCGGCCGGATTTTCCGGCCAACACCAAAAACGAGCTCCATATCCGGATCTCCCCGATCCACCAGCTCACTTTCGGTCACGCGCCGCACCTCCCCCCATCTCCACCATCACCACGGCTAAACACCGTGGCTATACACCACCTCCACCCACCGTCACACACCTACCACACCTACACCAGCATCATCATCATCATCATTGTTTCATCATCCGTCATCACCACCACGTCACAGCCACCACCACGCGTGGGGGGGGGGGGGGGAGGTGGTTTGCTTCGGTGGATAAACAACACCACCATGGGGTGCGTTGGGTTAATAAAAACCCATCCACAAGGGTGTGTTCGTCGCGCGGGTAAGCATATTAGGGTGCGTCGGGCTTGTTACCACCGCAAGGGGTGCGTTCGGTGCGATTAGGGTGCGTTGGTTGTGGGTTCACAGCAGCAAGGGTGCGTTGGTTGTGGGTTTATAACACCCGACGAGGGTGCGTTTGGGTCGGGATAGGCTGTGGGACAGCCGAGACAGCCGGGTTTGTGGGCTCGGGTAGACTCGAAAAAGGGTGTGTCGGGTTGTTGTGGTTCACAGCCGGGTATAGGAAGGGGATGTGTGTCGGGTGGGGGTGTGCGTCGGGTGGCTGCGGGGACAGTCGGGGCAGCCGAGGGTGAGTCGGGTTCGGGTTAAACCCGACAAGGGTGTGTTTGGTTTAAGTGTTATAGCAAGATTTGAGGTGTTATGTTGCGGGTTGACAGATTTGGGACGTTTGGGTTAGCTGTAAACCGCCATGGGGTGTGTTTGGTTCGACAGTCTCAAAAATAGGGGTGCGTTTCAAATAGAGTGCGTTTGGCTAAGGGTTTAGCACCAAAAGGTTGTTTGGTTTGGCTGTTAAACAGCCTAACGGGGTGCGTTTGGTTTGTTATCTCAGCTGAAAGGGTGCGTTTGGCTGTAGTAAACAGCCCAAGGGCTGTTTGTTTATGTGATTATCACACAAGAGGGTGCATTTGGTTATTAAAACGGATTAGGGTGCGTTTGGTTGAATAATGGCGAAAAGGGGGTGTTTGGGTTAAGAGAGAGACACAAAGGATGTGTTTGGTTTAGATGAAACTAGGGTGCGTTTGGGATGTTCTCGGTCACCTAGGGTCCGTTTGGGTGGATTAGCAATCAAATAGGTGCGTTTGGTTAGGCGACCAAAAAGGGTGAGTTTGGTATATATAACCTTAACTAATAAAAATATATCAAGATTAGATATAAATATTAAAATCGGACCGGTGGTTTATTGGTTAAATAAATGTGACTAATTATTATTTTTCAGATACATTATATTAGACTGGTGACGAATATAAAATACTATGATTCGTAACGAAGTTATAATATGGAAATAATGTTTATTAAACGATAATTAATAAACACCCTTGAATTGTTAGAATGTTTTCTATTAAATTAAATTGGGAAAGTGGATTTGCAACAAAGTCGTTCGACTTGGGATCGTTTTATAAACGGAAAGGTCATGGCGAAATTTATATAGATTTCTATATTTAGTAATGTTTTACTAATCATAATACAAATCATGAAATTATTTGTACCTTAAAGAGCCTTAGGGTAAAATTTATAAATAAAATTAATGATTGAAAAATTATGCTTAATTTATTTGCACCTTAAAAGAGCCTCAGGGTATATGGGTAAATAATATTACTTGTTAAGTCTTAAAAGAGCCTTAGGGTATTATGACATGAATTTAAGGCAAAAAGCAACAAAACCAATTTTGGTCCACATCATCGGTTTTCAATGAAGGGGTGGAAGCTAAATTTTATTTTTAACCGTCCCGCTTTATTTTTGGATTAAATAAGTATCAAAACAAGTCTTAAAGAGCCTTCGGGTATATGACTTAAGTAAAATCTTAAGATACAAAATTAGGATTTGCGGGAGGAAAAGTAAGTACACAATTAGTATTTATAAGTAGTGTTAGCATTCTTAACTTGTATCGAGCAATGATTTTGTTTTTGAACTTAGTATGGGGGCTAGTGAAAAATCAAGGAAGACGAATGTACCTTTTTGAGCACTAGTAATAATGTGTTTCTTATTCAATGATCCTTAAAGTTGTAAATTTACAATGAAAGTCAAATATGTGTTTAGTAATGATGAAAACAAGGATATTTATAGTAAAAGGTAAAAACCGGGGCGTTTTAAAAACTATCGATCCTTAAATCTCCTTTGATGAACACTAAGCTACTTTTTTGAGGTTATTAGTTGAAGGAATTTAAATTCGTTTGTTTTCATAACGTACATTCATAACATTGCGTGAGGACACGGCAATATCTTAGTGTGGGGGAATTTGGTACGTGTTAAATTACACATACCTTTTGTACACTATATTAGGCCAAAAAGACCACAAAAGGACAAAAATGTATCGTATATTGTGTGTTTTGTGTTATTCATGTGCAGGGAACGGATATTGGACGAAAAGACCAAAAACAAGTCCAAAAAGGACAAAACTAGACACGAGAATGAAAGAGCGTGAAAAGCCAAGGCAAAAGTATGCATTTATCGAGGAAACCCCAAGACAAGCCCGAAAACCCTAAAATTCCAAAAAAAAAAACAAAAAAAAAACCGTCAAGTAAATAACACAGTATGTCGCATTAAACATTAAAAGAATAACTAATTCTTTAACCTTTTAAACAAACAAAACCAAACAAAGACTTAACGGTTGTTAGTACTTCACTAATACTAGTTAAGTGTTTATTAAACACTTATTAATTGGATCTTGGGCCTGATCTCTTTGCATACCCACACCACCAGCCCATTTATAATAATAGCTCGTCAACCCTATTTTAAACTTGGTCAACACATCAGTAAACCTTAGTTTGAAAATTAGGCGCGAGTATGAACAAACATTGTTCATCATCTCTTCCAGGGCTTAACCAGAGATGGTAAAGCCTTAAAACCATGGTGGTTAGAAGTTACATTATAAGCAATATGCTCCTCTAAGTCAGGAAAGGCATACACTCTCAACAGACTGCCAGCCTTGGCAATCCGCACACCCCACAATTATAATCCAACGGCCAAGATTCACACTTTTTGAGGGAATTTACATTCAAATGAAGTGCTTTGATCTATTGCTTGCAGGCTATCAACAAGTCCACACTCAGATAAAAAGCACACCTCACCTCTAGAGCTCTCCACAAAGTCCTATAAAAAGTATAGTTTTATCCCATGAAAAATTGTTCCCAATTTAAGCATTTAAAATTGGTTTACCGTTTTCCTTTTCCTTGTAATTTTCTTATTAGTCATTTATATATCAGTCGTTTTAATACACTGTCTTGTAATTTCCTTATTCAAATCAATAAAAAAACCAAAAATATTGTCACTTATTTGTGTTGCTTATTTACCTTAAAATCATTGTTCATTATCACTCAATTCTGTTCTCTATTCCATCATTGAGCTTGTTTAAAGCTTGTTTGAGCTTACGGTTCAGAAGTTTGGAGATTTACTTTGGATTTGGAAGCTTTGGATTTGGATTTGGCATTTGGATATTGGTTAATAAGCCGGTGTAAGTTGTGGTTTGATTTGTTTTGATGCTGATTCAGAAGTGGATTAGTGGGTTTTAGGATTAGTTTTAGGTCTTCAACAAGTTCTAAGGACTATTTGTAAGTTTTCATTTATAATTTCTAGTCATCTTATTGCATTTGCTTATTTGTGCTTATTCAAGTGCTTATTTCTGCTTTTATATGCTTAGTATCACTTGTTTGATTGTTTTGATTATCTGTTTTTGACTTATGCTTATTGAATCTTAGTTTTCAAATTTGTGCTAAAAATTGCTTAAAATCCATCTCTAATTGCATAATCTATTTTGGTGTTGTTCTTGCTTATTTTATGGATTATAGTTGCTAATTAGGTTCATATTTAGATATTAAATAATCGTTATTAAGGATTTTAGAACTATTGTTCGTGATATAGAAGCTAATTTTGGTTTAAAAAGTTACATAAGGGAGTGTTTGGGATAAGGGCAAAAAGTCAATGGATAAAACTGTTTTTGTTCTTTAATAGTCCCTTAACATCAACTTTGAATCACTTTAAAATCAGTTTTAGATTAGTAAAATACAAGTTTAAATCATGTTTTTATAAAGAAGTTTACCAAGTTTTACATATGCATTTATCTCAAAAACTGGGAAGATTATTTACTAATTTAGGTATGCATTACTTTGAATTCAAGTATTAAGGTTTAAGCTGCTTGTTTTTAAGTGTGTAATACATTCATTTTGAGTTCTAAAATCTGGTATTCAAGTTTTGATTTATAGTTTTAATCAGTTCTAAAATCATTTGGGGGTGTGGGAATGGGGGGTTCAGCAAACAGTTTCGCTTTTTCTAGTCACGGATTAGATAAATGCCAATTTCAATCTCATTTCTAGGTTAGTTTATGTTAGAGTTAGCTTTTAAACTTCTGAGCACAAGTAGCTAGGTGTAGAATCTTTAAGAATGTGAGCTTAATTTGAGTTTTGAGCTTATTTTACCCTCTTGAATTCTGGACTAGCAAGTAATTTCTTTAAGCATTTTTATATAAAAATCAAACAAACTATCTTAATACCTTTTTGGCTTGTTGTCTGTTTCAAAAGCTTTTTCTAAGCTTAATTGAGCTTATCAAAATAAGTTGTAATTTTAAGTTTTGCTTATCTACACGTCTTTAATAAGTTTTTGTAAAAATAATAATAAAAAAATGATTTTCAAAAAGTCAACCCAGGACTCGAACCTAGGGTCCTCCTCTCTCACTCACAACATCCTTACCCCTGCGCTGATTAGGGCAATTCATGATACTTCTCATTTCATTATTCTTTTATCCAGTTTTTACCATTTAAGCTTAACAGCCCTGATAAGCTGATTTAACAGCTTTTACAAATAGCTTATTTCAAAATCATAATTTTCCTAGCTTCTAAAATAGTCAAAGTATTTTTTTGTTTTTATTTCTTCAGATTATTATATAAATGTTTGCTATTTTTAATAATTAATTTAGATTAAAATAGATTTAAATTCATAATAAATAAAATAAAACTCAAATAAATATAATTTTTTTCTGAAAATTTTCTTTTGTCATTTAGGATTTATAAAAATTAAATTTGCATTTTTAGGGCTTGGTTTTGATGTACTTGCTTAAATGTCGCGTTTTATTAAATTCTGTTAACGTTTTTAGTGTTTAATTTTACGTGCTTTATTCGTTTATGTGCTTTACATGTTATATGTGCTTTTACTAGTAGATTTAGGAACCCAAACTTAAAATATTTTAAACCATTCAAAACGCGCGATCACGAATGTTATCGATAATCAATTCACGACTTCGTCGGGAATAAACGACCACGGGAGATTTTTTAGAATTATTGCTTTGGTTAAAAGCAATTCTCTTTAAAACGAATACGTATACTACTATACTATAATTGATATCGCCTCTTAATTACACATACTTGTTTGTGTGTGTGGTTTGGGAGCGAATCAGGGACCCCCCAACAGACGCTCTTGTTTTTGTCATTTTGTGGTGACAAACTTGTTTGGTGAAAGTGACACTTGTTTTGGGGGGGGGGGGGGGGGGGGGGGGAATGGCTAGATTTGAATTTTGAAATAATTACTACATAAAACATTTCTTTATAATTCAAAAATAATTTGTCTAATTAATTTTTGAAAAATTGTTTTGTTACATTTATAAAAATGTAATGTTTAAGACAAAAACTTATTTCTTTGATCATCCAACAATTTAATGAATGTATTTTTACAATACCTTTGTTTACATATATTAAAAATGAAATGTAGATGCCTGTATTCATTGATGATTTGTGAATTATGAGTAACTTGGCGCACTTACGGTTCACGCATTACAAGTCACAATGTTTTCATCACTCAAAAACATAAAGAGATCGTATAAAGATTAAATATCATAATATTTTGCACAAAACAATCTCCCTCTTTTTGATGAAGACAATATAGTAAACTAAAGCACATAGTAAAGTTTTAAAAGTTACTTGTTTACACTCACTTCTCTTTCTCATCTCCCCCCTTTTGGTCGAAGTAAAAAGGTATAGTATGTGGTTTATGGTAGGAGATATTAGAAGAAATATAAGTGTGTAAGTAAATATGTTTGGATGGAATTTAGAATAATGTAGGTGCTCCTAGTATAAGTAGTTGAAAGTGAATGACAGGAAAGGTGGGTGCTTAAGCTACCGTGAATATAATTGAAACTAATGAGTGAAAAAAGACATGAGTAAATAAAGGATAAAATGTTTTATTTTTGGGGTGTCTATCTTGGAATAGTTAATGAAAGAGGAAGGTTATAACGAAATTTGAGGAAGCCATAAGAATAAAGTAAGTGCACCCAGGTATATAGGTTGGAGAAAATGGAAAACGAGGTAGGTGATTTGAGTGTAAATGTTGAAGGAATGAGGAAAAGTTAAGGTGCAAATCCAAGTATATATGTTAAAGATGAGAATAAATAATAAGAAATAATGTTGAGGTGGTTTTTGTGTTTCTTGAAATCTAGGAGAGGTCATGATAGTTGAGAAGAGGCATGGATAGAATTGGTATGTACTCATATTCGAGTATATAAGTAAAAGAATTAGAGAAACCAGAAGGTTGAAGGTGATTTTGAAGTAGGATAGGTGATTATATTTGGAGTATGGATAGCCCCTTCACTCGTATTAGACAATATCCAATCCATCTCTTATAAAGTGAGCTTGCAAAATCATCCTAGAAAAGTCTTCTATCAATTATGGTATTAATCAACTCATGCTATTTTAACGCCCACATATCTCTAGCTCCTCATTGCGCATTTGCTTCCCCATAATAACATCATCATGTTCCATGTCATTGACTCTATCAGATCCATAGATTCAAATAAATTTACCATCGATGCTCAAGAAGTTAATGTAATTTTAAATGAGTAGAGCGCCTCGCAAGTCCCCCCCTACGGTGTAATTGCTCTCCCTTTTTTGGGAACCAATGAATCAAGATATTGTTGTTGCTACAAAACAGAATGTTAGTAGCACAATTGCACATATACATTATAGCAAAACATAGCGAAGAACTGGACAATGCACTTCAGGTTTTTAATTATTCTAAAGTATGACACGAATTGAAATAGAAGTATAAAGCTTAGACACAAAGAATCATATTTTAAAAACAGACCTAAAAGATGAAAAAAAAAAGGAATCGAGACATAAGTTTGTACGGAGCAAAGAATATAACCGACTTTTATAAACAAGAAAGGGATTCATTTATTATGATTGACACAAAGATGATTATGGATACAGACCTTTTAAAAGTATATGAAAGACACTTAATATCTAGGCAAAATGATTTCACAAATATATTCGAAAATTATAAAAAAAGAAAAAAAAACGAGGCAGGAGACGATGGTCTCTACGATGTGAATGAAAATGATTCCCATTAGATCCGAAAAAGTGGGAAAGGGGGATTGATCGATTAACTAAAAGAAGGAACGTATTGACGAGAGTTGATAGAAAAATTGATATATTATTTGCACAAACAATTGATGTGCATATTTCCAATCGAGATAAAGGTGGATGATTGGAATTTAAAGGTAGGTGTTTTGTTAGTTGACAAAGGTTGAGGAACAAAGTAGGATGTGAAATGGAGGTGTAGTTCTTTCCCACGGAGAAAAAATAGAAACACAACAACTTGGTGACTCAATAACACTTGAAAGATTTAATATCTTCTTGATTGTTCTTACTATTTCCCTAGAAAGTGGAAGGTTTTGCTGAAGGAGTGACATTTTGCATTTAACAAATTACTTAAGTATTTCAGATGAAATACATAAGTAGCCAAGGGAAAATAGGAGAAATTATAAATAGAATCAAGACTAATAGAATAGAGAAGAAAAGTAAAGCAGGAGAAGAAACGTTAGAGATGAAGGATACACATATACGAGAAAAGACGTTAAGAAGTGAGAATACACTTTTAGAAGTATAAAACTATAAAGAAGTGAAACGACTACTAGAAAGAGAGATAGAAACGTTTAGAGTAAGAAGAATCGACTAGAATTTGAGATAATACGTTGCGCGATGTGAGGACCAAGGAATGTATGTGAGGGGATTTAATTTGAGAATATAGATGGATTTGTACTGCGTCTATCGATTGTAAGGAAATGTTTGATAGATGAGACCATTGCATGATGAAAACCTATCACTTGACTCTTGAAAACATAAGCAATGATGCTTATGAGTGTTGGGATATGAGGATGACTCATTGATTTATAGAGAGATATTGGGTATAGGTTTAGGTGTGGAGTAGACGTCAACTCGTAGCAGAAGAGAGGAAGTGTTAGGTTAAAAAAATGAATGGTATTACAAGCTAACTGTCGCGGCGGTTTCCAGATAATATCTGGTGGGCCGCCAGAAAAGATCGGGGTTCCGCCAGAATAGATCTTTGGGCCGTGCCGGACCGCCCACACACATAAGGGAAGTTTTAGGGAAATAGAAGAAAACTTATTCGAAAAAGAGTGACATTTAAATTTTGCATTTCGCTAAATACAGGATACTTAAATTACTAACAATGAAGTAGTTAATTTGTACACGAACACGGAATGAGGCACGGACATAGATATCGAAACTAAATAAAAGAAGAGAATGATTTATGGAATGTGTTTCCATCAATTCCTAAACCAGACGAGGAATAAATTACGATTTACACATGGGGGTAAAGAATGTCGGCGATGTTATTCCTTCAGATGCAACCTTTCGATGGAGAAATTTCCCTTTTTGGACATTGTCCGAAGGAAATGGTGAACTTATCCATCTTTGTGTTTCGTACGCGCAATAAATAATAATAATAATAAATTACAAATAAAAGAAAACACCGAAGATAGAGACGACGAGCTTGACAATGTCAAGACGGATGGTGGTTAGCGTACGATAAACTATACTCAAAAAGTTATGTAGCTCTTCTTGAGCATTGCGAATGTTCATAGAACAATCACAACAACCACGAGGTGAACGGTTATCTTCAAAAGGTAGGTAGCGGAAATATGAGGAAAGATATTCGCCATCTCATATTGTTGAAGATGACGTGGTTGAGTGAGAAGAAAGAGGTAGGATCGAGAAAGACAAAGCTGTTTTCAAAGAAGAGAAAAAAATGGATCTATCCGAGAGAGAAAGATAAGTTTTCCGTCAAGAGCGAAAGAATATTTTCGTCGAAGAAGAAAGAAGATTTTCTGTCATAAGATAAAGAATGTTATTGGTGCCGAAGAGAAAGAATGTTTTCGTCGAAGAGAAATGGAGAGCGTTTTTAACTAATGTTAAAAAGACTTTAATAGGGATTTTCGGATATGACCTTTAACGTTTGCGATCGCAAGTTAAAGATACTTGAATATTTCAGATGAAATATTTAATTTTCAAACCTACTAGGAGAGTGTTTATATTTGTTAACTAAACTTTTCTTGACAAAAGAGTGGATTAAATCGTAAGAAAGCCAGAAGATATAAGAGAATGTGTGAGTGAAGACGCTAGGAGATATAAAGACTTTAATATGAATTAAATGACTTTTTACATTTGTGACACGGACGCGAAGAAAAATATTCTAGTGTGAAAAAAAAAATAATTACCTAAGATACAAAAGAATATAAGATAACAAGCATGCAAGTTTATCTAAGCATGTGTCAACACAATAATCAACAAGATTAATGTGTAAGACTATATAACATTTAAATATAAATTGTCATACATTAAACTAACATATTGTAGGTGCACATTTAACACGTAAGCACCATTTAAAATAAACGCATACAAAAACTGATAATTTTTAAAAATGCAATCATCGTGGTAAAACCTTTTAGCATTAAGCACTTAGGAGCAAATGTTTATTAAGAAACTGAGAGATATTTTTATATCAAAATTGCTAAGAAAAAAGCAAACGCTTTTACAACAAAACATGCATTCAATAGCTAAGAAACTAAACATTGAGCATCAAGATAAAACAGAAGGCATATAATTGCATTACATGGGAGCACGTTATCATCTTGAAACTTCAAAAAGCCAACAAAATATGAATCATGTAAAATCTAGATTGTCTAAGGAGGAAACCTTATTCTACTTGCATAAGTGTGCACCACCTAATGAAATACAAAGTCTATCGATGTAAACTATCAATAGCATACTATAATAAGAGCCATTTAAATCAAATTACAGAATAATATGAACTAAAACACAAGTTGGTGCTGCACTTCAAGGCTAAAACACGACCATTCTTAGTAACCACGGTAAAATAACCACGAACCCAACTTCACTCTTGGAAGCAATTCAACCGTTAAGTCAAATTGAATTTCTAGTGCAATAGATTCTCCATTAGTCATTCTCATGTTAGACAAAATAGAATTCCTATATTTTCATAATAAAGTGTAACAAAGATAAAATTTGTATTATCTTTTCATAGAGGTCCGAACATGACTCAACTATATGTTTAAATTTTGGTTCCATAATCCTAAACAAGATGTGTGGAATATTAAAGTTAATAAGAGGGCAAGCAATTTTGAAGTATAAGATAAATAAGTCAACTAAAACCTAGGAGTATGCTTAAGGATTGACAATGTTAATGCTCTATAATGAGAGAGTATTAAAGAATGCACATTAGCCAGTGCTTTTATGAAAGAAAATCAGTTAAGGTATATTACCTACCTTAAATCAAGATCTATGGTGAATGTATTCTTTGTTATATATAATAATGATATACCTAAATGTTTAGATCATGTAGTTTGGACTTTTAAGCAAGTGATTCACAAGAGGAAGGTGTTTTAAATCTAATGCCATAGTGCGGATTTACCTAAATCCAAGATGAATTTAGGACGGAGGATCAATCGATCCGGAAGGTGCCAAATTTGGGCAAGGATTATTTTCTTATTATTTGGGAGATGGTGTTGAACGTAGTTATTAGAGAACTTATATAATTATAAAGTTCTCAAACATTTGATTATATTCCGGAAAAAGACATCCAAGTTTTGCTCATCAAGTTGGAGTACTTATGAGTTTTTTCCTGATGAAATTTATAAGACTTGCATCCGACTCAGATGTGTAAAGTTAGCATGTTATAATTTGACACATACTAATAACCACAAACATTTGAACACTTTAACTCAATGAGACCTCTTCAATGCAATTGTGAGTTACAAGGTTGATGACTAATGCTTGTTGTCTTACAAACGACAATATCTGTGATTTCATGAAATAACCGAGGATGGTTTAAACATGTAGAACATCGAAAATATCATGGTCAATTGAATTTGATATTTTTGGTGATCTAAGATAAATCCTAAATCTCAATTTCATGTACATATACCAAATTTGTAATTAGCTGATCAGTGAAGATTGATTATCGTTTGAATAAATAAACATCTTCATATCAAAATCTCTTTTGATCACATATTGAAAAGAAAGCCCAAAATGGTTTGTGAAATATGTTTCAATTCCTTCCTAACATCCAAAACCTTAGATGGTTAAAGGATTCTTATTTGGTGAAGAAGAATATTATGTTTATTAAATTGATAATAAAATGAGTTTTTGATAGAAGAAAGTATAGAGTTATTGAGTATGTTGCTTTTTTGAATTGTTTTTAATGAGCAAAGTTTACATATGTTTGGGCATTTGCTCATGTTTGGCTTTATCGGAGATGACCGACTTGTTAACTATTTGTAATATTTCTATTTTCCAGGTCATTTTATGACGTCTTTATTTCACTATTTTTTTCCCTATTTTATTTCTATACCATTCACGCAACGCGTTTACTTTTAATTTAATATCTTAAAGTTAAAATTGCCGCGAAAGTTATAAAATCAACATTTCAACGTAAACGAACACCAAACTAATTAAAGTTTCGTCAAACAAGCAATCATAATTATTTTTTAAACGAAAGTAATAAATCAACTTTTATATTGTTATTTTTTTATTGGATTTACGTTAAACGTTTGACTTGTTCGCGATCAAATACATTAGGACTATCCGGAACCACACAAAAATTATATACGCTTCAGAACAAATACCCATTTAAAACAAACATTTACACAACCTTAAAACCACATGGGCCGTATTTTACATAAAAGCAAATAAATCAACCCATAACCATTTCTCCAAGTAAACACTTTAACCACATTCTAAAAAAAACTACCACTTAACATATAACTTATATTTTTCACAAACAAGTACACTCCATATCTTCTTTCACTTTTTATTACAAGATATATTACTAGATATTTAGCTAGCACACTCCACATTTTCATGGGATCATCTCCACATTAGGAGACAAAGACCAACGACTTCCCTAAAACCCTCTTCCTTACTATATAATGCCTAAAACTAACAATGAACACATACATGTAGTATTTCTCTAAGTGAAACAACACAAACTCTCTCATATACTCCCTCCTAGCTCACGTCCAAACCAAAACCATACACAAATCCATACAAAATTTTACTTACAACAATTACACACATTCCTACAACATATCTAAGATGTCCTTAGGTGTTTAGAAGGATTGGTTAAGCCATTACAAGTGTTAAAGCAAGAAAAAGAAAATGTTAAGGCTTTCTTAAGAAAACAAGGGTTTTCATCATTTGTTTTCAAGTTAGGATTTAAATCACAAGGGTGTGATTTGTTTACCATTCATCACTCATTCACATAAGGTTATCTAAAGCCCTCATCTTTTCATAATTATGATTTTTATGTGTATATTAGTTTTATATAGCAAAATCACTATTAGGACACTTTTAAATCTAATAAAATGAAGCTTATACTTGTGATCATTAGCTTTATGACTTTTACACTAAGTTATATAGTTATAAATATCATGGTTGATAATGGGATTTATAATTATTGTACCGAAGTTGATATAAGTATAAATTATAGACAAAACTAGTAAATAAAATTCACGTTAAAAAAGGTTTGTGAGTTAAAAGCATTGTTAAGGACTTATTATAATGGACCACATGACCAACTTGGACTAATGGACATACAAGATAAGTAGACATATGGTATTAATAAAATTCACGGTTTCAAATATAGGTATTCAACGATCTCAAATCATGTAGTAAACAAATCAAACTTAGTAAAAATAATCATGTAACGCTTACGTATAGAAATCAATAAGTTTATGTAGTAAAACGAGCACGTATTCTCACCCCGAAAACAGTTTAAGAAAACCATTAAAAGAGAAAAGGTGGGGCTATGAACTCACCTTAGAAGTGAAGTGAAGAATAAGTCGAGTGAATGAATGAAAACGCGTCACGGAAATATCCGAAAGCAACCTAAGTAGATATCGGTCGTATAAGTACTAAGTACTAATAACATATATAATTCTATATAGCTACATCACCATCTAATTGTGTTTGTGAAATAATGTTTAAATCGCATTTGATAAATAATAATCATGTATTTGAACTCGTATAATCGCGTAACTAGTTTAATCGCCTTTGTAAAATAACATTTATAAAGTTTAAAACAAGTATAAATATTATTTAAGTGATTCCAAAATGTTTCGCAAAAATTTATAAAAAAAACGAACCAACACTATTCATCTCAGGAAATAGTGCACAAGTTATAAAGTAGTGTGTAACTTTCTCGTTTTAAGCCCGTTTCTTACGTTTCTTATGTCCATGCTTTCGTATTAAGACGACGTATCAAAATATGACATTTTTGTATTTCATGTCCTCTGATGAACAGTGATTTTTACTGTTCATACCAGTTATAAACTTATTTTTATAGATTTAGTTATCGTAAAACCCGTAAATGGCGTATCTTATTCGTTATAGCTCCGTTTTTAGCGATTCTTTCGAGCACGTTCTCGTAATTAAAAGTTTTATCATATAAATGATGTTTTCCAAAATAAATGTCCCTGATGAACAGTAACTTTTTATAAAATTTATTTTATAAACCCGGTATTAACGTAAAACGTATATTTGTCGTATCTTTTTCGTTATAAATCGGTTTTTCGAGTTTCTTACCTTTTTGGAATCGTCATGAGACGTACTATTTTATAAAAATATCAAACCCACTGTTTGGAAATCGAACCAAAACAGTCCCTTATTAATGAATATGTGTTTATTTATATAACTTTGTTTTTATTTACTTTTCAACTTAATAAATAATCACTAGTCTTCCACAAGCCATTATACCATATGTCTTACATATTAGTATGTCCATTAGTCCATAGTTTGTCCAAGTGTCCAATATAATAAGTCCTTAACAATGCTTTTAAATCACAACTTTCTTAAGTGAACTTTTATTTACTAGTTTATACTTATACTTTTTATACTTAAATCAACTTGGTACAATACTTATAATCCCATTATAACATGATATTTACAACTATATAACATGTGTAAAAGTCCATAAAACCATGATCACAAGTATAAGCTCATTTTCCATGATTAAAAGTGTCATAATGGTGATTTTGCTATATAAAACTAATATACACATAAAAATCATAATTATGAAAAGATGAGGGCTTTAGATAACCTTATGTGAATGAGTGATGAATGGTAAACAAATCACACCCTTGTGATTTAAATCCTAACTTGAAAACAAATGATGAAAACCCTTGTTTTCTTAAGAAAGCCTTAACTTTCCTTTTTCTTGCTTTAACACTTGTAATGGCTTAACCAATCCTTCTAAACACCTAAACACATCTTAGATATGTTGTAGGAATGTGTGTAATTATTGTAAGTAAAATTTTGTATGGATTTGTGTATGGTTTTGGTTTGGACGTGAGCTAGGAGGGAGTATATGAGAGAGTTTGTGTTGTTTCACTTAGAGAAATACTACATGTTTGTGTTCATTGTTAGTTTTAGGCATTATATAGTGAGGAGACTAGTCAAATGACACTTAGAGGGTTTTAGGGAAGTCTTTGGTCTTTGTCTCCTAATGTGGAGATGATCACATGAAAATGTGGAGTGTGCTAGCTAAATATCTAGTAATATATCTTGTAATAAAAAGAGAAGAAATGGAAGTATACTTGCATTGTGAAAATATAAGTTAAATGTAAGTGTAGTTTTATTTAGAATGTGTAAAGTGTATACTTGAGAATTGTATGGTTTGGTTTATTTCTTTTATATAAAATTCGGCCCAAGTGGTAAAGGTGGGTAAAGTTTTATAAAAATGGGTGTTTGTTGAAGCGTATATAAATTTTGGTGGTTCCGGATATACCTAAATGTAATTTATCGCGAAACGTAAACGTTTTACGTAACCAATAAAAATAAAATATAAAAAGTTGATTATTACTTTCGTAAAAATAATATATTGCTTGTTTGACGAAAACTTTAATTCGTTTGGTGTCCGTTTACGTTATATGTTGATTTTTAACTTACGCGATTTAACTTTAACTATTAAAATTAAAAGTAAACGCGTGCGAGAATAGAAATAAAGAGTGGATTAAATAGCGTCGTAAATGACCTGAAAATACGGAATGTTACATAATTTGCCTCAGAAGTGTCCACCCTAACTATTTCCCTCGTACCCTCCGTCAGGGGATTACAAAATGTACAATAAACACTTCCGTGGACCGAGTCCACATAATCGAGTTCGCCCTTAATATCGTTCTCGCCATCATCCTTACCAACAGTACCAACATCCTCACCCACCTCACTGCCATTCACACTATCATCCTCGTCACTATCCTCACCAACCTCACTGTTATTGAACGATAGAAACACTAAGTTACTATTGTGAAAAAAATTCAAGTTGAAAAAACATAATAGATGTTTGTTGTATGGTATAATTATAGTTGGTTCTAAATTCACAGTTTTGTGTTATAAGATTTGTTATTAGAACCAGAAGTGTGACTTAGTATGTGATAAGGCCGGTTATCCAACCCATCCATTTAGCTCTCTTAAAAAACATAACTTTTTGGACAGAAAGATAAACAAACACAAAAAAAGGATTGCCCTAGATAGAAATCATATTTAGTAAGCGATCCAAACACTCCATTAGTATGTTTGGTTTTTATTGTCACATTTAACATGTTAAGAAGGAATTAAGTACTAAAGTGCTTATGGACCAAAGAACAAACCAAATAGTAACAATTAATAGATAAAGTTACATACAGTTTCACTAATCTCCCCTCTTTCGGACACAATTCTTTCAAAAATTCAATTTGAAAAAACATAATAGATGTTTGTTGTATGGTATAATTATAGTTGGTTTTAAATTCACAGTTTTGTGTTATAAGATTTGTTATTAGAACCAGAAGTGTGACTTAGTATGTGATAAGGCCGGTTATCCAACCCGTCCATTTAGCCCTCTTAAAAACATAATTTTTTGGACAGAAAAATAAACAAACACAAATAAAGGATTGCCCTAGATAGAAATCATATTTAGTAAGTGTTAGATATTAGAAAAAGACTCGGTCACCCCATGTATTTTACTGTTCAATATAGCTCATAGTTTAATAGGTAAACGTATGAATTTCGGTATTGAACTGGGTACTAATACCCGGTGTATTGTAAGAACTATAAATACCTCTTCCATTTGGAAGAGGTAAGCATCTATTCATTTTTACACACACTCTTTAGTGTGTTTTCCTTAGTTTCTCTCAACCATTCTCTCTTTCTAACTTTCTCTCTCTAGATCTCTCTAGATCTATACATGTTTGTGTGAATTCGGGATTCTACAATTGGCATCAGAGCTACGTGTGGATTCATATTTATTCTAGTGGTTAAACAAGATCAAATTCGTCCTTATTTTTTTGAAGAAAATAATCCCACGCTCAAAGCTTATTTTGGCTTATTTGGTTGTAAATCTGGGAGTTTTCGTGTATACTGTAAACTGATGTATTGGCATTCCAAGTGAAAACACAAGCTCAAGTTCGATTAAAAGCTTATTAAGGTTGTGGCTCTTCGGGAGGTTTCTTCTTTGTTGATTATCCGGCGAAGAAATAATGGTATGGAATGATTATGCTATATAGGTATTGCTTATATTTGATATTTTTAGCTTTGTTATCGTGTTAAAAGCATATTTTGAGCTTATTTTGGCAAGATTCAATGTTGTGTATCTGATGGAGGTTTGAATAGTAAATGTTATTCTTGCCCGGCGGTTTGACAAAAAAGATAGTGACAAGATCCGGATTTAGGAAAAGGTAGCCAGCGAGTTGACAGTCAAAGCGATTTTGCCTATTTTTCTTGCCGGGAGTTTGCTTAAAAAAAATCAAACGGCGAGTTGCCTTATGGAGCTAAACAGGTAGCCAAGATGCGGTTTGAAAATATTTAATATAAAAAATAACGAAAAGAAGCCCCTGGCGGTTTTGGAACCCTCGGGCCGGCGGAGTTCTTATTACGGCGGTTTGCTTTCACGGCGGTTTGAACAAACAATAGATAAGCGTTTGATTATTTTATGATCCAGCGAGTTAACAAAACTAGGCAGCGAGTTACTTTACTTCAAAACCACAGGCGGTTGCCTAGTAAGATATTGGCTGCGAGTTGGCCTGTTTTTAGGCAGCGGTTTGCTCAATCAAAGATGCGGTTTGGTTGAATTTCAAAGGCGGCGGTTTGAATATAAACATATACGCAGAGAGCGGGTTTTTTTCTTGGCCGAAAAATATCCAGATGACACCACCTTTTAAGCCGCACTTTTTGGGCGGAAAAATAAGTAATTAGTAATCTTTTTCTAATAGCCTTTTTAACTTATTTTACATCAAATTCAAATTTTGGTAATAGGTAAAGAAAAATTTAGGTCGACACCTTTTTAGCGAGCACTTTTTGGCGGGAAAAAATTAAGTAAAATATAATTGTTTTCATTAAGCCTTTTAAGCCTTATTTTATACAAAACCAAATTTAGATTTGGTAATACGGTAAAAATTATTTTTTTTCGAATAAATCCACCTGCGCCAAATTTCAAACAAATCAACAAACATAAAACCAACAACCAAGTACTTCAGAATATAATCAAACCCACAACAAACAAACCTAAATCACAAACAATTAATCCTTCACAGTTTTCTATTGATTTTGTAAAATCCTTTAATCTTTTATCGGTTTAAATCAATAAGACTTGTAAAATCCCGTGAACAGTTAATTGCATTAAAACCACAACATCAATCACATTATCTACTTAAGATCCTTAATTTTTATTTTCACACATCGAATTTCAATGGAATCTTCTAATTCTAAATTCAAAAGAGAGAGAGCTTCAACTAACGCAACGGCTACGCAAAACAAAGGCACCCAACTCTTGCATTGACATGGTTTAAACAACTCGAGACACATCTTCATGATCTCTATCTTCCTTTTAATTCGTCCTTATGCGTTGATGGCATAAAACCAGCATTTCGCTCATTCTTTGGTGAAGAAGCATCAGACTTTCAAAATTGAAGATGATTCACATAATTTGGAATTCAGTTAAGGCAACAACTTGAAAAAGAGCATCTTTATAGGGTTAATTGCAGAAGACTTGTTCTATCATCAAGCACTCAGAACACAGTTCAAGGAATTTCTTGCCGCAAAAGGGGTAAATGCAACGAATTCTTCTTCTGAAACACAAGTTTTGGCAAACGAGACTTTTAAAAGACTTCACACTTTGTGAAACCTATGCTTACAGACTGATTTACACAGAACCTGGATACACTAGAAGCGTCATATCAAGAGTTGTAAATACATATGGTGTATTTACGCATGAAAGAAAATGAGGTTACTGCACTAAAGGAGAATGGGAAGTCATTGCATGATGAAATACTTCATGACATGCAATTAAGTCAAGTGTCAAGGATGCAGTCTCAAAGATTATTCAGATCATCCAGTTCAAGCATGATGCACACTTGATTGTATCAAAAAGCAGTTTGATAGAGCCTGAAAACAACAATGCATTCAGTAAATCAGAGAAGACACTCAGATGCAAAGGCAAGAAGGAAAAAAGGTCGATATGCGTGAAGACAGTTGAATGCTGGTTGGTTGTCATAGAAAGCAAAAAATGGGACAAAGACGACAAAGTAGATCAAGTAGCAGTTCTGGGAATTCTACCACACAAGCTGTGGCTGAGATATCGGACCAGTAAATGACGATGAGACCATTTGCTGAGTTACAATTGACTGCTCAACATAAGACCTTGCCTAATGAACACCACATACTGAGCAATCTGAACCCAATAATGACACACATCTGTTGGAAACTATTGATACAAACCACCTACTACTTCAACAAATAAGTGTCATAGGGGATGATAGATTGACCATGATCCTTTGCTTAATTCTGAGCTACTCAAACAAAAGATATGGTTTGTATGTAAGTTTACAATGAACTTTCAAAATGAATTTTTACAACTTGAAAAACATTGTATTTTCACTTGAAATTTCAAACAACAAAAGGAAGAAAGTTTTCATAGTAACAAACCAAGAATGAATCAGACCTTCCTGAAGTTCGTGAATTTTTTGTGATAAATGATTTGAAACTCAGCTACAGGCAATATCACACGAAATTTTGTGACTTGAAGAAACAAATTAAAAGTGTGAAGGAAACAAGTAATGAAGCCAAAGTTAAAAATGATATCGATGTGATTGAAACGATTAACATCGAATTAGAACACAGTGTGGCTAAATTACTTGCAGCAAATGAGCAACTACATAAAGAAAATGAGCATTTGAAACAGACTTACAAAGAACTTTTTGATTCAATTAAAAAGACGAAAGTTTAGAATAAAGACAACAGTGAATCTTTAATTTCTCAAATTAATCAAAAGTTTGTCGAAAATGCTAATTTAAACAGTCACTCCTCATTATTTGCCTAAAGTTAGAGAATCTGCAGCTGCAAAACATCATCAGGTGAATGCACCTAACTACTCTAGGAATAGTCATAAAGAATCGTATGGTTCTAATGATATGGTTCATGCGTACTTTCTAGAGGATGCTAGGAAAATGACACAAGACAAAACCAGGATTCCTAATCATAGGGATATGGCCTCTACTAGAGCACACTGCACTCCTAATGCTTGTACACCAAAACTTAGAAACATATATAGGAGTTCTCCTGTATCTAAGTGTAGTGGTGGAATGTCAAATGGTGAGCCTCTAGTAGATCACTCTAGGAATTCTAGTTTCTTCTTGGACTCCAAAAAATTTATTTGTTCGATTTGTCATAAATATATCTTTAATACAAATCATGATGATTGTATAACAAAGATCCTGAATAAGGTGAATTCTCGTGCTAAAGTTCAGTCCCCCAAGATCAGAAACAACAATCCCGTTGAACCAAAGAACCACACTCATAAACCTGGTAGGCAGAATGGTATAGGACAAAGGTTTTCTCTCAATAAGTCTTCCGCTGTGCATGAGAAACCACACACTCCTAGATCTTATCTTAGGTGGAAACCAACGGGTAGAATTTTCAAGACTGTTAGTCTTAGGTGGATACCTACTGGAAAGGTGTTCATAGATAGCACAACCAAAGTTGACAGTGAACCTCCTAATGGTTCAAATGATGATATCACTAACCCATATGAATGCAATCAAACTCTTTATGTTAGTGCAGGTACTTCTAACTCAAGTGCAGGTACATCTGTCAATCCTTTAAAGGAAAGACTCGGAGTTTGGTTACCAAAAAGACTGATATCTCATACGTCAGGAGTTCAAGGAATTCAAATCTGATGAACATGCTTCAAATGATGTCTGTTCACATCAGTTCAGGCCTCGTTCTTCATCTTGATGTCGTTTGGACAAAACAGTTCAAGCCTCGTTCTTCATCAAAAGATGTTTGGATAAACCAGTTCAAACCTCGTTCCTTAATGTCAAATCTGTTGGCATCTGTTCCTTAAAGTAAAGAAAGGTGTACGCCTTCAGAGAAAAGGAAAGTGTACGTGTCAGTGCATTTATCCTTGACAACGAAAAGAGAAATCTTTTCGGTCATGAGCTAATATAACAAAACATTCCAAGTTTTGAGCTCATGGTAATGGCTTGTAATCAAATGTTAGATTGCAACCCCATCTTCAGATAAAAGGAAAATGTACGTGTTAGTGCATTTATCCTTAATAACGAAAAGAGAAATCTTTTCGGTCTTGAGCTACTTTCGAAACACTCAATGTTTGTTAGCTCAAGTTGATGGCTTTCGTATTCTTTTGTACGAAACCAGTTTTTCAAAGAAAAGGAGAGTGTACGCTTCAGTGCGCTTTATCTTCAAAAGAAGAGAAATCTTCTTGTTTTTGACCATTCTCATTAACAAGCTTCATATTTTCCCATGCTTGTTCGTTAGTTAAGTGGACCAACGTACATTAGCTGGTATTATAATTCACTAGATCAAAAATGGCAATCGCATATGCAATTTTTGAAGGGGAGAATAGTGAATTAAATGTGATTAAAATGGTTTATCTTGGTCTTTGAATGTGTATAAAATGGTCAAATGTGAAAGTGTAGGGTGTTAAATCTGTAAGGTGTTAAATCTGTCTGTAGGGTGTTAAATCTGTCTGCTAGGAGATTAAGATAATCTAAAATGCCTTGGATCTTGCTTAATGTTAGATAGCGGTTGCATATTCTTGATGGCGGAATGTTAACCTACTGCATGGCGGTTTGGTGATCTGTTGGGCAGCGTCTTAGGCTAATTGTCCATGTCTTGGCCCAATAAGCCCAATAAACCTCTTAGGCCTATTCCAAAGGACCATTTGTCTTGTTGACTCTCATACAGGCTTAGTTAACTTGTCATTGAGCCTATCAGATAATCTCTAGACCATCGACCAAGGTTGACCAATGTTGACTTAACCCAATGTCCAGTGACTCTAATGTGGAATATCTTCGTGCTAATCTGAATATCAAGGGCATGTCAAACTGGCGAATCTTTATCTAACGTTGATTATATGCTATGTTTGTCTTTCTTGTTGATATTCTTTAACAAGATACGACGGCAGAAAGAGATATTCCTTGCACCTGAACTAATAGATGAGATGAACAGATCCTTCATTGCTCAGAACAGTTACAGATTGGAAAGGGATACCTTCTCTAAGATCTAAAGAAGTTGCAAAAGAATCCTATCTTCTACATTTCAGTTGATATTTCAAGAACACAAACTTTGTTAGGGCATTCACTGCATCAGCAAATTCCCTTCTATCTACATTCAGCTGTTCTGGAATACTCTGACTCATGATGCAAAGACTGGGGTTTATAGCTTTCAAACTTGATGAAAAATGGTTTACTCTGAGTGCTGAATCTTTTCAGAAGGCCGTAAAGATCACTCCTGTGGGACAACATCGTCCCTAAACCAGACTTAGCTTTGGAATTAGGTAAATCTATCAGCTTAACTGAAGCTGAAGAAGAAGCTGTTGCAAGAGAAGTTCATGCTACTCATGCAAGAATTATGTCTGGACCAGACCCTGAGCCCATGCAAGAAGACCAGACTGGATCAAACTCTGGAAAATTACATGTGTCTCTTGCTGGACCAAACCCTGAGCACATGGATGATGAATTCCTCGTGAAGCTACCCAAAGGTTCATGAAAACCTGAAGCTCATAAACAGACGAAGTGTCATCGAAGAAAATCCAGAAAGTCTTTCTGGTTCTAGGTCTTCATGAAAAATCTCGATGACACTTATACTTTGGGGATCAATTTCTTTATGACAAACCAACCGAAGATGATCAGGAGAAAATCTAAAGTTATAGAGGAGTCTGATTCCCCCATACACCCCCCCATTGATCCAACGTCATCAGACTGTTAACGTCAACTCCTCAGTATTGCTCCTTCATAGATGTCTTATCTATTAAGCCGTCGTCACTGGTCTCTCCTCCACCAATCAACACGGAAGCTACAACAATCACCACATCTCTCCCTGAAATCACTCCATTCATCGCCCTTCAGCTAAGAGTGGCAAGATTGGAGCAAGAGATGTCTGAAGTAAAGAAGACTGATCACTCTGCTGATGTTTTGGCTTCAATTAAATCCCAAGTTCCTACAGTTGTTGATAAATATCTAGGAACAAAACTTGATGATGCTCTCCTTAGGATTCTTGAACGACACACTGTAGATTTAATCGAGAAATACTCTGTGCTGCCTGGCCCAGAGTCTATACCGAATCAAGAATCTGAAAAGAGTCCAAAGGAGATTATCAGAATCAAAAGGGAACAAGGTGAGGAGAAACAAGATTCAACTACTCCATTCAGGTCAAACAGGACAAAGTGGCTTTTGGAAGAAATTTGATCTAAAGAGTGCTTCTCTTCAAATCACATGATTGAAGGAACAAGACTGCAAACAGAAAATCCTGCAATACCATCTATACCATGCTCAGTATAGAAAGCTTTTAATAGCAGATGAAGTTGCCAATGGTAAAGAAGTTACAGTCAAAGGTTAAAGACCACAAGGAGAAAGCATGATAGTGATGATGATGAAGACGATGTGATGATGAAGGCCCTTCAGTGGATCAAAAAACAGGGTAGGTCAACAAAAAGGAGCAGGGACACGATTCAGGTGCTTTGGGTCATCTCAACCTCATACAAAAGATGATGAAGCAAAGTTCAAAGAATACCACGGAAGTCTGATGCATCTGCTTCCAAACAACATCCAGCTCTTCCCTCTACTGGATGGAAGATCACTGACATAAGAGATGCTGATGTTGACTCTTCGATGCACAGATCTGATCCCGAACAGAAACAGTTGATAAAACAATTTCTTCAAATATTACTCAAATGCAAGTGAAGGGCGACGTCTCGATCTGGAGGAACACTGATAACGCCCCAACATTCCCAAGGTTTCGACCACTACATGGTTTAAGCCTATCTCCGGAAGGCGGAGAGGACAGCTACCTTCTGACTAGAATATTACCATTCCCGATGATTTACCGGAACAAGAGAATAATGGGCAAATCATACGCCACACGTATCAAGTTACCAGGAAGAACAAGCTTCAAAGGAAGACGTATGATATTGGGTCATTCATCAAATGGTTCTGCAGATAAACTGGAAAGAAGAAGCTCTGCAAAGCTGATTTAGAAGGTCCAGCTTTCAACCTTGTTAAAACCTTTCATAAGAACAACGTCTTTCTTCAATATCAGATGGATGAATGCCATAAGCTGCTGACAAATAAGTTTCTTGAATGGGAAGCAGATGTGGACAGTGAACATTTTGACAGAGATGATAATACTGGGGATGATAATGAGGAAACTAAGCCTGATCCTGAAGAAATATATAAGTAAAAGATGAACCAGGAAAAACTACTATGGAAACCGAAGTTGAATCCATGGTCACTGTTCCTATCCAACAAGTTTCTTCATCTGTTCCTTTACTGATACTTCAGTCATCGATCTCTCATCTCCTAAACCAGTATCTCCTCCCTGTCAAGAATCATTCATTACAACTTTCACCACCAACATCCGCACTACAGCAGAGCAGTTCAGTTCTTGAAATGGTTAAGTCACGGCTCCTGTGCAAATCAGTTTAGGACCTGCGCCTTCTTTGATGACTCCTGGATACATCAGTTCAGGACTCATGCAAAACTCAGTTTCTCCAACACCATATGTTCCACCATCCAAGAAAGACTATGAGATCCTGTTGTAACCATTGTTTAATGAGTACTATAATCTTCCACCACGAACTGTTTCCCCAGATCCGGTAGCTATTGTTGCTTCAAGAGCTGTTGATCCAGTTGGTTCACCTTCATCAACTACCATTGATCAAGATGAACAATCTACTAGTACTTCACCAACAAATCAGGAAATTCAATCTCAAGTCACTCATCAAGGTGTTGAAGAATAAATTCATGGACATCAAAATGCATAATTTAATAATGCACCCCTCCTTCATAATATTTCTTCAAACTCTAGTTTTGAAGAAACTAATTGACAAGGGGTCATTCCATTAAATTTGCATCATCTTATTCAACTGTTTAATACTATCACTAAGTTGACAAAGAATCACTCATTAGAGAATGTTATTGGCGATCCTTCTCGTCTAATTTCAACATAAAGTCAACTACAAGAACATGCCATTTGGAGCTACTTTGACGCAAATGAAAATCCAACTCCATTCGGTGTGAAACGGTATGGTTGAGATCTACTATCTCAAAGATAGTTTATGGTTTCTAAACAATTTTGTTCAGGACCCGTGCCTCAATTCATGGCTCCTGATCATAGCAGTTCAGGACCCGTGCTTCATGAAATGATGTCTGATCACAACAGTTCAGACCTCGCACCACAACGACAAGAGATGTCTGTTGAAAATGTCTCTTCAGGCCTCGTTCCTCAAGGACAAAAGGCGTCAGATTATGACAACTCTGACCCCGTGCCCCCAAGACAAAATGTTGTTCCTACAGCAGAGAAGACAGATTCGTCACAACAAGGGTTGGAATTTCTCTTCAGTCCTTTACTTGAAGAATATTACAATCCAACACACGGTCAAGCTGAGGAAAACAACAATAATCAAGCACCGAATGCATCGTTTCAAGAAGATGAATTTATCAATCCTTTTTGTACACGGGTACAAGAAATTGGTGAGTCTTCCTCACGCAACATTGATAATACCGATGTGCATTCATTTCAACCACAAAGTCATGATTACCGATGGACCAGAGATCATCCATTAGAACAAGTTCGTGGAAATCCAACCATGCCAGTTCAAACAAGACGACAGCTTGCCGCAGATCCTGAAATGTGTATGTTCACGCTCACGGTGAGTATTGTTGAACCGAAGAACATTAAGGAGGCAATGGCTGATTCTGCATGGATCGAAGCAATGCAGGATGATCTTCATCAGTTCGACAGACTAAACGTCTGGGAACTCGTCGACAAACCATTTGGCAAGATGGTTATTAAGCTAAAGTGGTTATGGAAGAACAAAATGGATGAAGATCAGACTGTAATTCGCAACAAAGCACGGCTTGTTGCTAAAGGTTATGCTCAGGAAGAGGGTATTGATTTTGAAGAATCATTTGCTCCAGTTGCTCGCTTGGAAGCAGTTCGGATTTTTGTTGCCCACGCAGCACACAAGTCTTTTCCAATCTATCAGATGGTCGTGAAAACGCATTTCTTAATGGTCCAATGAAGGAAGAGGTTACGTTGCTTAGCTCCGGAAGCGGTTCGTGATCCATATCTTCCAGAAAAAGTCTACACTTCTAAGGAATGCTTTGTATGGAGTAAAGCAAGCTCCAAGAGCTTGGTATGATGAAAATATCTAAACTTCCTGATGTCCAAAGGTTTTTAAATGGGTACAATTGACCCAACTTTATTCAAGTTAAAATACGGGAAGGATATTCTACTTGTGCTGATTTAACGTGATGACAGAATTTCTTGGTCTACCAACCCTAAAAATATTCAAAAAGTTTGAATGTTAATGCAAAAGTAGATTGTTGAAATGTGCTTAATGGGGAGGGTTGAAATTCTTTTTAGGACTTAAGATTACCAGTCCCCAAATGGTATTTTTTATCAATCAGGCCTAGTACGCTTTTATGAAATTCTGAAAAAACATATATGGACATTTGTCACTCACTTGGTACACCATTGGCTACAAAACCCATCTAGATGAGGATTTGAGTGGAGGGGGAACCGTAGACCATCTGATTATCGTAGTAAAATGGGTCAATCATGGACGTTTGGACATCTAGTAGACCAGAACTTAGTGCAGCAGTATGCTATTGTGTCGTTATCAAAGCAACGACAAACTCAAGCACCACAAGGAGGTATAAGAATTTTAAATACCTAAAGGGTACCATGTAACATGGGACTCTGGTATTCCAAAAAGGATTCTGGCTTTGAACTAACAGCATTTTCAGACGCTGACTCATGACGGATGCCTTGATAACTCGAAAAGCACTTCTGAAGGGATACATTACTGGTGAATAAACTTGTAAGCTGGATGTCAAGAAATAAAACTGCACACTATGTCTCAGCAGAGCAGAGTAAGTGGCGTTACTGCAGTTGTGCTAAGGTAATGTGGTGAGGACACGTCTTAAAGTTTTATGGCTTCACCATAACAAAATATCGTTGTACTACGATTCACAGTCATGATAGAATCTCATCGCAATGCCGTACAACACCTCTCATACAATGCACATCCATACTCGGTATTCTCTTCATAAAAGAAACAGGTTGAAATTGATATTATTAAATTATAATTTTGTCAGAACTTGAATATTATTGTGATTTATTTATGAAAGCCATTCCTGAGGATCGGTTTTGTATTTGTCAGAAGGGATTGGTATGAGATGTTTGATCAGCAGAAACTGGCGGTTCTGACAAAATATAAAATGCTTTGATAGTTTCAACAAAATGGCTTATGTACATTTCTGTGCATAACCCGGGCCTCATCGTAAAGGAAAATACACGTCTCAGTGCATTTTTTCCTTAGCAACGAAAAGAGAAGTCTTTTCGGTATTGAGCTACTATAACAAAAACTTCAAAGTTTTTGAGCTCATGATAATGGCTTGCAGTTATTTCTGACTACAACCCGCTTTTCAATCTGAGGAACACATGTCGTCGAAAAGACAGTTGTTCCTGACAACGGGTAATTAATTTTTTGCCGGGAACTGGATTTTTCTTATTCCATGCATCATAAGAATTAAGTGTAGTTTCAGTGGCATTTAATTTGTCAACATAAAGAGAAATCTTATTTCAATTGGGAAAAAGTTGTCTTCACATTGAATCAATATTTTCAGTAATCACGAAAAGATTTTCCAAGATAATTTCGGAGTCTCAACAATGACTAAAGCTCTTTAATAGAAAACGGGGTCATTATTTGAGGGGGAGAAAGTGTCAAATAATCTTTTAAACGGTCTTTCAAAATAAGTTAAGGATTAAATAGTTGAAGTTTTTGATTATGACAGATAACAATTTAAAGGGAGTTAATTCATATTAACTACATGTGCCTTAGATGTCATTTGCTTCAATCTTTAGGGACTTATTTGCAATTGAGACTTAGTTGAAAATTCAGGCTTTAAACTACATACGGATAATATTGCAACGCGTCATAGTTTGTAAAAGGACTTAGGAATGTTAGGAATTCTTTTGTAGTTTAAAAAGCTTGAAACATGATTATCCGGGATAGAAATTAAGTTATTAAATTCTTGTGAACACGACTATGCATGTGTGCATATAAGATTTTCTGACTTCTGAGTATCGAAAAACATCAAGGGGAAGGAGTAAATACACTGAAAGGTACAACAACTACACGTGATAGAATCCATAGCCTTATTTAATTGTAGGCCATTCCGGGAAGACAAATGTCTTATCCGCAGAGAAAATCAGTGTTTTATCGTGTTACTTTCCGGTGTGCTATTACATACTCACATAGGTGAGAGATATTTGTCATTTATGGTTATGCATCAGTTGAGATACCAGGGAAATGTCGTTGTCAGAAGTTTGATTAAGTAGCGTGAGAAGATTGGTTATGATTCAATTATGCTCCTATAACAGTCAATCATCCAAGGTGTTTTTAAAGGAGTAGAAATTTGTAGGATCAAGAGGTAAATATTGGTATGATAAGCATGATTAATTCCTCTAGTTAGTCATGTATCCGATAGAAAGAAAGTGTACATTGCGGGACTAGTTGTCTTAGGTCGTTATCAGTTCGTTATGAGAGGATTAATGAGGATATCGGGACATTAGTTGAATTTGGTGTTTCAATTCATATCATCACTTATCATGTTAGAGAAATTAGACATCCGGGGTCTTAATTGACTTTTGGTGTTAGGTTTCAATTAATTGTGTTAATTCATCGATTCGGGCGTTAGACTTCATGTATTCTTAATGCAATTGCATGAAGGCTATGAACATACTCAGAAATGATTGCTGATTCCAGGGAAGCTAAGACAACTTAAAAGTGAGAGTATCGAGACGACTACTGACCTGCTTACATGTGGACAAAATGACCTATGTCATTTTCGGTCTTGAACATTTTCAGGTCCTGTCTCAACTTAATCTGTGATATATATATGATGTAGTGTAGACTTACTTATTGGCTAATTATAATAGTAATGAGTATAAATTTTCAAGAATTTCTTAGAAAATTCAAAATCTTTCAAATTACTGTACTCGACACTATCTTATATATCCCTCAACGATTGAGGGGGAGCATTAATATGTTCCAAACATGGCTTGTGAATAATTGGCACACTTTTCTCCCAATTTTTTATAACATATTTAAATCAATTGATATCCAAAATGTCAAATGATTTAAAATTTTTGATAAGGGGAGAAAATGTGATTAAAATATGTAATGTGATCATATTTCTCAAGTGTATACTCCTCAACATGTGCTTAAACAGTTTCGAATACGATGCACAGTTGAGGGGGAGCGTTTCTAAAAATCTATATCACTTTGATAGTAATATCACAAGTACCTGATTGAGTTTTTCAACAGTGATTTTATGGCAAGGTAAACTGTACCAAAAGACTGACCATGTATTTACTGTTATCGAAGTTATAAGGATGGTAAGGTTAGGTACTCGTTCCCATGATCCTGCCAGAACCGGAGGGGGGGGAGACTACCCAGGGACTATCCACTAGTTAGTGTAGAAGTCCTTAGGTATGATAAAAAGGAGTAAATGTGAGGAAAAGAGAATAGTGCCGACTGAGATGGAGCTGTACTTGAATAAACCAACAGGTTCTTGTCATGAATCTTGGTAAGCCTAACGGGGTTGAAGAATGAAAAAGGAATTGTACGGATAAAGGGTGTAATGAAAGAAGCCCTCCTTACACTTAGGCAGGGAAACCGGGTCATTCATATGCTGACAAAATCACTCCCCAAATGATTGATGACATTTTCGAAGACGACTCATGGACCCAGTGATGCAATGCACAACCCTTCCTAGCCATTCGAGTTTCTCTTGAAAGAAACTTGTCTCATTTGTCACGGAGACTAAACATGCAATCTATTGTCTCACTCACTCCACGTAAGTCGGTATTGAAAAGGTGGCAGTCAGCTTACGAGGCCTCGATCACTAATATCAAAGCGCACTTTCCGAGTCTAGAGCAGAGATCATCAATAATCTCGTTAGGGAACAATTCCAATTTACTTGTTATTCACACACTGTGATTACAAGTTTTATCATAAGAGTCCTACGCATTATCCTTGTGATTTTGCCAGAACATCTGAGTGATACGTAAGTATTCACAGTGAAGATGGAAATCCTGCTTGAGCCAACTTCAAACAAGCTCATGGTAGGTGACTTGTGAGATCCTTAATGGATCAAACTTGTGAAAACTGGAAAACAACAACGGTGCGATTCTACATGAATCAAACTTGTTCCAGTATACGAATTGACGGTTATTGGACTTTGGAAAACAAATAAAACTTTCGATGTGTTACAAAACTCTTTTGCAAAGTATCGCATCGATTGTTTTTACAAACCAATTTTCTCTTTATTGCTAACTGTTTTATTACAGGAACATTTAAAGATGGAGATGGAGATACCGTGTTCCAACAAAATCAAGTTCATAACCGCGTGCTCATTCTCAAACGACTCATTCGAAGATATCATGAAAGCTCAAGTATCTGTTATTAAAGCTTCCGCAACTCTGAATATTCAAGCTTTCAAGATCAAGAAAAGTGTGAGCATATCATTCCGAATGACACAAGTTCACAAGATGGCAAAAGATCACATGATAATGATTAGAGATTATGATTGGATGATGATTAAAAAAGCTCAAGATCACATAAAGTCAAGACTAAAAGCCTAAAAGTCTAAAATTTCACTTCTTCAGATTCACAAGATATGGAATATAATGAAATCAAACGTCTACGAGCTATACATAAGATCAATCTGAAGATTGAAGAGCTTAAGTTTAGTATTTTCAGGGGTGACCTCCCTTAGGGGGAGATTGTTAGATATTAGAAAAAGACTCGGTCACCCCATGTATTTTACTGTTCAATATAGCTCGTAGTTTAATAGGTAAACGTTTGACTTTCGGTATTGAACCGGGTACTAATACCCGGTGTATTGTAAGAACTATAAATACCTCTTCCAACTTTGGAAGAGGTAAGCAACTAGTCATTTTACACACACTCTTAGTGTGTTTATCTTTTCTCTCTCAACTATTCTCTCTCTCTAACTTTCTCTCTCTAGATCTCTTTAGATCTATACATGTTTGTGTGAATTCGGGAACCTACAATAGGGTCTCATACCAGGCTCTAGGAGCTTGATGCAGACCATACAAAGCTTTTTCTACCTTATAGACTTTATCAGGGAAATGTGGATCTTCAAAACTAGGAGATTGGCAAACATATACCTCCTCTTCAACAGTACCATATAAGAAGGCACTCTTCACATCCATCTGGTATACAATGAACCCTATATATGATGCATAGGCCAAAAATAACCTGATTGCTTCTATCCTAGCAACAGGAGCAAAAACATCACTTATAATCATTCCTCTCTTCTTGGGTGTAACCTTGTGCCCAACCAGTCTTGCTGGATTCTAAAACAATTCCCTGTCATCGTTCTTGTTTCTGAATACCCATTTTGATCCAATCACCCTTTTGCCATTAGGTAGATCAATCAGTGTCCAAACCTTCTGAAGTTTAAACTGTGGAAGCCCCTCTTGCATTGAATCTATCCAGCTTGGATCTTCCACAGCTTGAATCACCTTCTTGTGTTCCTTTTGAGAGAGAAAACAGGCAAACAAGCAGTTCTGATAATCTTTATGATTTGTTGTTCTCTGCTTGTTAATGTAGCTCACCAAACAATGTTCTTCAAGATTGTTGTGACCTTTCTTCTTGTTAGTAGAGCTGAGTGCAAATCTCCAATTATTAGTTTAATTGGATGATCTTTGTTAATTCTTGTTGTGGAATAGAAAATGATCGTGTCATGGTTGTTATTCTCCATGTTGTGATGTCAGCCTTTCCACCCGCATCTTCATCATCATATGAACCAGCAAAAATTCCAATGTTATCATCCATTGGAGATACATTAGGAACATCTGGAAGAGTAAATGCATTTTTGAAAGGAGAAAATTATTCAAATAGATGTTCCTCAAATGCATTAGAAGCTTCATCATTAGTAAAAGATGGTCCAACAGCACTAACAGGTGTACCAAAAGTATTAAAACTGTTAGTCTACTTTTCCTGTTGAAGTAGCCTTTCAAACTCACTTCTTGTGTCTTGATCATCCTCCTCACCTTTATCAGAAGCTCTACTTTCATTCACTTTTGTTGGATTCATACCAACATCTTCTTTAATGTCCTTAGGACCTTGAGAGATTAATGGATCAGTTGTGCAGAAAGGTGTCAGGATGTACTCTTTTTCAGGTTCTGTCTTCTTTTTAGCTTGACCTGCAAATAATTCCTTTCTCTAGTTCCTGCAATACCATTAGTTTGATTTCCTGTAACAACTGGCACATAGTTCATAGATATAGTCAAAGAATCAACATCAAAAAGCCAGTCTAGTCCATTTCCTATCACATTAGGTGCATTTTTAAGAAATCTAATGTTTAAGGTCTCTTCAACTATCCCAGTCCTCTTGTTAAATACTCTCATAGCCTTGCTAACCACAGAGTACCTAACAAAAAATCCCTCATCAGCTTTTCCATCAAACTTGCCAAGATGATCCCTGGTATTTAAAATGGTAACAGGTACACCAAATTAGTTTCAGTAAGTCTATCATGGGGTTTTCTATGAATAAGTTTCATAAGGTGTCTTGTTGAGGCTTAATGAATTAAGAACTCTATTTTGCACAATAGCAAGCAGTATTAACTACTTCAGCCAAAAGATGTGTTGGCAACTTAAGTCAACTAACATAGTTTCTTACAGCCTCTTCAGTGTTATATCCTCTTCTCAGCAAACCATTCTGCTAAGGTAGTCCTAGCAACACCTAAATTCCCTTCTTATTACCTTTCTTTCCGCAAAACTAATTCATATACATATTTTTGAAGCTCGGTTCCATCTTGTCACTTCATGATAACTTTACTTTGTAGTCTAGTTGGATTTTTCTATTTCAGATTTGAAGGTTTTTAATATCCCACTAGTTTCATCATTAGTGGCCAAAAGAATACCCAAAAAAATCAACTAAAAGTAAACAGTGACAACTTTGCCAATAGATTTTCATTAAACTCTTAACATTTGTAGGACCAAATAGGTCCATATGAAGCATATGTAAGGGTTTGCTGATTGAGTTCACAAGTTTGGCCTTACAGGAGGCTTTGTGTTGCTTTCCTTTCTGACAAGCAACACAGAATGGTCATTTTCAAAAATATTTGAAAGTAAACTCTAGCAAGGTTTCCATAACAATTTTTGTTCATGTTTTTAAAGTTTATGTGACCAAGCCTCCTATGCCATAAATTGGATTCATTTAATTGTGCATTAGCAAAGAGACAAGTTAAACACTTTAGGTGGGAACAACACCTTTAGATCAACAAAACACCAACCCCCCACACAAATGTAAATGTTATCCTTTCTTAGAACTCTCAGCAAGACTTAACTTTCATCAAGTAGCTTAAAGTCAGAAGATAAGACAAGACATTCAGTGTTAGTAAAAAGAACATTATTCTTTTTGTCACATATTTGTGACACACTAAACAAGTTATACTTAAGCTCCTTACAAAAGTACACATTTTCAAAATCCAATGTTCCTATTTTGATTTTACCTTTTCCAGAAATTCTACCTTTACCATCTCCAAAAGAAACAAAACCACCATCATAATCTTCAGATTCAGTAAGATAGCATTTGTTTCCAGTCATGTGCCTTGAGAAACTACTGTCAATAACTCCTTTTTCCTTGTAC
>BQNB010010677.1:0-79987 GCA_026074375.1 Tanacetum coccineum
GGGTCAAGTTATGATTTTTGATAAATAGGTAAAGGAGTTGTTGCACCAATTTTTTTATTAAGATATTGTTAGGATCATAAAAGTGTCGATTATGATACTTTAAGTGGTTTTATTTATTTCTAGTGTTTAGTCTTTATTTTACTTATTAGAAAGTAGTCTGTAATAAGGTTTAATATGCTAAAAGTAAAAAATAGCATATTTACCAAAGATTAGGGACTAATTAGAAAAATTAGGAAAATAAAGGAAGGAAGGGAAGCCTCCCTCTTCGCCTATAAATATCCACTGAATCATCATTAGGTGGTTGATGGCTTGTAACAACTTTTCCCTCCCTTTTTCTCTTTTGTTATAAAATTTGGAAATTATGAAAACTTACCTCCCTCTCTTGATTCTCTATATTCTACATCATTCTATATAGTGTGATTCAAACTAAAACAAGACCTAACAAGTGCGCCATTAGAGTTTGAGAGTGTCTGATTTGTGATCAAAATTGATGCCGTGATTACCGAGGATGGACATTGGGTAAGTTTCGTGAGTTTTGTGTGTATTTTGAGGTTTCTAAGCATATTCGGTAGGGGTATTCACAGTGATTAGTGCTTCTTGAGATCGAGAATGGACAAAATGTGAGTATTTTCCCGGATTTGAACATTTTCAGAATTTTTACGATATCGGAAGTTACGGTTTGATTAAATTTGGAAGTTTTGCTATTGTATTCATATTCTCGAATGTACTACTGAGTTTATATTGAATTGTAATAATGAACGTGTTTTCGGTTTTATCGAAAAACGTATTTTAGGCTGTTTTATCATTCTCGGAAGATTGTTACCGAGATTCATAGGATTCACACTTTTTCGGTTTTATCGAAAAGTGTGTATTAGAATTTATTTCTCATTCTCAATATAAGCATAATTGTTGTAATAGATACGTAATTCTCGTTTTTTCAAGTTTTACATTAGGAAATATCAAATTCGGAATAATACGAGTTTATTGATACAAACTCGGTTTTATCGAGTTTGTGTCAATTTGATATTTTAAAAAAATTAAAAACTGATTTGTAGATTGAAAAGTGATTCACATTTTTGGTTTTATCGAAATTGTGGTCATTTTTGAATTCCAAAGTAAGGAAAATATCAATTTCGGTTATATCGAAGTTGTACGTTTCATTTTCGGAAATATCAAATAGAAAACCGAGTTTCATCAAAGTTGGTCATATTATGGTTTTATCGTGATAATTGTATCAATTTTTGATTGAACTAAGTTTTTCAAAAAGTGAGAATATAAAAGAAGTAATATTTTGAATTTGTGTTTACCGAGTTTAGTTTTATACGAGAAAAGGTCCAAGTTTGAGTTTTAGTTTTGTTCGAGATCTGAGATACCGAGTTTAGTTCTGTCTGAGATCTCTGTTACTGAGTTTAGGATTGTTCGAGAATAGTGTTACTGAATTTAGAAAACGGATTTTAGACACTAGTTATACTTGACAAGTATTGAAGTTTTTTGTTGATCACAAATAGAACTCTTTTTCGTCTACAAAGATCCAAGTTTTGAATCATAAGAAATGTCGACGTCTAATGTACATCAACAATCTCTTGCTGATGCCGATTCTAATACTAGACCTCCAATGCTTGAGAGAGGTAGCTACATACCATGGTCAAGTCGTTTTCAAAGATACCTTAATCGAAAGAGAGAAGCTAGGAAGTGGCTTAACAAGGTAATTGATGAAGGTCCATATGAGTTTCTTCACTCCTTCTAAAACAGAAGCACCAAGGTTACAAAAAGAAGATGATTTAAGAGGAGATGATTTGAAACACTATGAAGCTGAGATTGAAGCAATGAACTTGATTCTAATCTCTATTCTAAATAACATATACAACTCTGTGGATGCTTGCACTACTGCAAAATCCATATGGTAATGTGTTGAACGTTTAATGAGAGGAACTGTGCAAAACCAGGTTGACAGGGAAACACGTTTCAATAATGAGTTCGATCAATTTGTTGCTGAACCAGGAAAAGCACTCGTCTCAGTATACAATCATTTTTCTCAGGTAATGAATGATTTAGAATGAAATCATATCATATTTCTAAAAGTCACCATTAACATAAAGTTCCTAAACTGTCTACAACCTGAATGGCTGAAGTATGTTACTCAAGTTCGTCTAGTAAAAAGATTGACTGAGGATTCCTATGATGATTTGTTTGATTACCTTCAACAATTTGAGAAATTGGTAAGTGCATCAAGAGCAAAGAAGTTAGAGAAATCTCATGATCCTCTTGCATTGGTAACACACACGGGTTCCTCATCTAGAACCTCATCACCATACTATGTCACACATCCCTCTTCCATGGTTGATTATGATGATTATTATTAAGGGGATACAGTTCAAAACAACTTTGAGGATCCACTCACTTCTGCGATGATTTTAATTGCTCGTGCCATTACTCGAAACTTCTCTAATCTAACAAATAACCGTCTTCGTACCTCCTCCAACACCATAAATTAAGCCATTGTTCAAGGTGAGAGGGTGAATATTCAAAGCAAGAATTCTGGTAATGATGGCAGAAATACAAGACGTTCATATGTTCAAGAGGAAGTTATTGAGAGTAGCAATGTTTAGAATGATGCTGGAAACATTCAAAGAACTCTTTGAACTGCGTCTTCAGGAACTGTTGCAAATGTTTAATGCTACAACTACAGTAAGAAAGGTCACTATGCTCGTAATTGTCCAAAGCCAAGAATCAGGGATTCAAAATACTTCATGGAATAGATGCTACTAGCAAAACATTATGAAGCAGGAGTCATTCTTACTGATGAACAAAATAATTTTCTCTTTGTTGATGCTTCACTGATGGAAGAAATTAAGCAATTAAGTGAAAATATTTGCTTGATGGCCAGAATTCAACCAGCAAATATTGATTCTTATGCTAGGCCAAGCTATGATTCTGCATTTCTCAGTGAGGTACAAATTCCATCTACAAGTTATGTGAATCCGCTATTTGCTAACGATTATCAAGAACAAAAGTATTTGACGCAACCTAAAATTATTAACAAATCAATTAGTGATGATCAAATTGATAGCAATATTATATTTGATGAACCAAATGAAGATGTTAATAGTAGCAATGTTGAAAAGGATAACAATGTTCAAGACTCCTATGAATTAGAGCAATTAGCAAGAAATGCAAAGTTCAACAACAAAACATAATGTTGACCAAACAACTTGTGAAGGACCTTTATTTTATTAGATTGGTGATATTATGGTGTCGGGCGGCCGACCGGAAAACCAGCCGACCACCACCATTGTGGTGGTGAAGATAGGGTAGAGAGAGAAAGTGTAGAGAGAGGGTGGAGAAAACCTTTTGTAATATTAGATTGTAAAACAAGAAAGGAACATCCACCAACCCCTCATGGAGAGTCATGAGGGGTATTTATAGCCTAACATAAAGATATCTATACCTTGTTTAGAATAATAGTCCCTGCGTGTAGCAGTCGGTCTATAGCTAGTTTAATTCATGTGTAAGACGCCAACTTCACTAAAATAGTGAGGCTAACAATCTCCTTCCAAGATGGTGTCACAAGTGAATTGGTTACAATGTTTCCTACAAACAAAAATAAAGTAAAATGATAAGAATGAAGTCTAGTTTTCCTTGTGATAGTCTTCAATGATCTTGATCTACTTGAATACTCCAGCTTTATTTCTTCAGCTTTATTTCTTCAGCTTTATTTCTCCAGCTTTTTTTCTCTATTGAATATCCCGGTCTTGATTGGATTTCTGCTCATAACTTCCTAACATTTCTTCAACAACTTTCTTCATACACTTTTGGTCATTGCGAAGTTTCTGAATCAGCTTCATGTCTTGAAAAACTTAATTTTCTTGTACTTCTAGTCATGTCAGAGTTTTCTAGAATCTGCTTTTTATTTGTCATCCTTGAAGTTCCCTTATCCGAATACTTTGGCTTTGATATGAATTATGCTTTGAACTTCTTGTGCAGTTATATCTAGTTGAGTTTTTACTCCCTCTCAACTAGTAGGCTCTTTTTTCTTCAGCTCCCTCCCAAACAGACACCCTTGAGACTGATTAAAAATCAATGCAGAAATCTTCTTAAGGACCCCCTTTCTTATTTAGGATACATTGGGAGGGATGAAGTGCACACTCTATCCTTTTTACGAAGTCGAAACCGTAGCACCAAAATCAATTAAGACCCAGAAATGCACTTTTCTCCCTCCAGGATAATGCATATATGAATTGCTACACCAAAGTCAATTAATTCCTGAGTGTACACAATTTATCCCTCTATGTGGTCGAAATGGTAACATCAAAGTTAATTAAGTCCCGAATATACCCATTTAACTTGTTTCACCAAAGTAAATTAAGTCTCAAGTGAAAGCAATTTATCCCGCTATGTAGTCAAAACTGTAACATCAAAACGGTAACATAAAAAAATCAACTAAGTACCGGATGTATACATTTCTCCCTCTAGGATGATGACTAACTGAGGAATCATCCTACACATGTGTACATCATATACCAACTGGAATTGCTTACTTAGTTTCAAATACCCATGATTGCATATAGGTAATAGTCTGTGAGAAGATGTCGAATCGTACTCTCTTAACAAATCTCTCTTGATCAACCCGATCTAAATCCCCTTATCTATTTTGTAGGCTAATACTGATGACCACTGATGGAGACAACCCGATGAAATGAACTCGAGAATGAAGCAAAATCCTACACTTGTGCCTTAATCTTGTACTATCCGTGTGACGAAGGATGGTGTACCTTATACCTTAATCCCAAAGGATAATAAGTACTTGAACCTCCTGAAATCTCCCTAACTACGTGAGACTAAGCACTACAATGTAACTCTTTAAAGTGATAGTTACTTTGTGGGTATAGATAGAAAGAATCACAAAAGCAACTAGATATCCAAGTCTTCATTACAAACCATATATGCCTGAAAAGTCATCTTCATTGAGGAGGTAGAAAGAACCAAAGATGAAATAAGTACACTCCTCATACTACTTCAATCCCAAATAAGTAACATCATACAAAAACCCTGTAGTCATTAGATTCAATACTAGCCATTATGAATGAAGGTGAATTTTGATAAGGATCGTTTTTAGTGTGATGTATTATGCTTGTTGTGTTGTTGTTAGTGAATTTTTGATGATGTTTTAATCGTTAACGGATATCGGCTCCAAAAATACACCATAATAACGGCCGTCCAAGTAATAAAACTCGGTCACATAAACATTACCCGACATAATATTGTTTTAAAACTCGGCCCAATCCATTAAATAAAAACCCAAAATAGATCAACCCTAACCATTTTCAGCCCACTATGTAACAAATTAGCAACCCATAATCCTAACACCCTTTACTTAGCAGCCCATAAATACAGCATTCGGCCTATTCCAAAAATTATAAAACCCGATCCATTATATTCCAGTTAAGTACCACTATCCTATATTTTTAGGGTATATCAAATCCCTAATTTCACAACCGCCCCACAATTCATCTCTCCCTAAAAAATTAGCAGCCAAATGATCTTCTCCCCTAACTCTCCAAATGAAGAACGCAGCCATGCAACGATCAAATCTCTCTTGATTTGTCTTGTTTAATAACACAGAAACATATACCGAGAACCCACCTCCCTTTTCTTTTATGTTTGATAGAAGATGACAGCTTCAAGATCATTATATGGTCTCAGGTAGGTTTGGTTTTGATTGTGATATCATTAAATGAAAAAAAGAAAGAATGGATCATACTTGTTTTATATCTTTCTTAAATCTTTCGGATATTAATAAGAAGCATAGCTTCATATGGATCGATGATGGAGTTATGTTCAATTACAAAAGTCTTAAAGATTGGAAAAAACTTAATACATCTGAGATCTTTTTTCATTTTTTATTGTCGAGTCTTGTTGGGAGTTGGGAGAGGATGAGATATTATATGACGATAAGTTTAGGTAGATGATTCGTTGGATTTGATATTGTGGTTGTATTTAGTTGTAGATGATGTTGGTTGTCGTTGATGTTGATTTTTGGATTTGTTGTAATGGTAATGTGATGGTGATGAGGTTGTTGATGTTGTTGTTGTTGGATTATGGTTTATGATATGGGTTTGATAATATTGCCGAGTCTGTCATCTCCCTTCTACCTTTCTGTAAGACTCAACTCAGCAATGACTGGTTCAACTGAATCAGTGAGTTGACCCGGGTCAACTCGGTAATGACCGAGTTGACTCGGTTTGGGCAAACCGATGTCTAATTTTTCAAACCGTTGTTGACTTTTACATAAGTAAACCGTTGTCCATATTAACCTGTCTAAACCGTTGGTAATTGTGAACACTAAATTGCTGCCAGATTTCAAATGTCAAACCGCTGTCTAAATACCAAACCGCTGGAAAAAACTAAACCGCTGTCGAATACCAAACCGCTGTCTAGTTTTCAAACGGGCAGAGGTTCGTTTAGGTAGACCATGAAAAATAATAAACCGCTGCTTAACCTATATCAAACCGTTGCCAGCAAACTGCTAGCAATACTAACAAATCGCTGTCAATTTTGGGATCCACAACCAAACAGCTGTTAGTACACTTTTTTGTTTTCTTGCTATGTAATCGACTAACAAACAAAAAAAATGAGTACTATTCTTGTCCAAACCTCTGCCAAGAACTTCTACAACTTAAAATAAGCAATAGAGCCACGAAATAAGCTATAAAAAGCTATAAAAAATTGTTAAGCCACGAAATAAGCTGTAATAAGCCTATAATAAGCTGTTACAGCCCACGAAACAACCAAACACAAATACGTGCAGATCTATTTTGGTAAAAAGTCATACGAAACAAAAAAAGATCTTATATACGAAACCACAAACACCATAAAATACAAACAGCCTAATAAACCTGAGCTCGTGATACCAATTAAAGGACCTTTATTTTATTAGATTGGTGATATTATGGTGTCGGGTGGCCGATCGGAAAACCAGCTGACCACCACCATTATGGTGGTGAAGATAGGGTAGAGAGAGAAAGTGTAAAGAGAGGGTGGAGAAAACCTTTTGTAATATTAGATTGTAAAACAAGAAATGAACATCCACCAACCCCTCATGGAGAGTCATGAGGGGTATTTATAGCCTAACACAAAGCTATCTATATCTCGTTTACAATAATAGTCCCTGCGTGTAGCAGTCGGTCTATAGCTAGTCCAATTCACATGTAAGACGCCAGCTTCACTAAAATAGTGAGGCTAACAACTTGAGTTATATAAGGAAAAGGTTCGGGTGTTTGAAATAACCAAAGAAAAGACCAATAACTACTTTAATGAATATATTGAGGCTAATCAAAAATCAAAACGATTTGAACAAGAGTCACAATCTCAGTTTATTTGTGATCGAGACATCATTCGAGATTTAGAACAACAACGTGATAAATTAGATTTGAATGTTGTTGAATTAAAAAAGCAAATTATGGAACTTCAAAAGACTCAATCAATTTTGAAACGTAAAATAAGTGAAAACGAAGATCAATACCATGACACAGTCCTAAATCTCGAAGCGAAGGTTAAAACAAATATGGACACGATGTTAAAAATTAGGAATTCTTTACAAGGTATGTTTATGCTTGGACCAAAACCTATGTCATTTTATGATTCTAAATTGAAACATAGGTTGGGGTATGTAAATCCTTATACTCTCAAGAAAGCAATTTCTTAAAATCCAAAATTGTATGATGCTTCGTGCTTGGATGATTCAAAAATTCATATGAATATTAGAGACACAGAGGACATTCTTGAGGATGCTACCAAGAGTCAAATAAAAATGAAAAACAAGATGAAAGATGAAAAAACAAAATGTGTCTATAATTGACTACCACAAGTTAAATGCTCTTTATGAAGACTTTGTTCCACAAAAAGAACTTTCCGCTGAACAAAAATATTTTCCACCATCTTTTATATCTCCTGACGATCCTACAAATGGAAGTTCAACGTATTCTTCTTCTGAAACACAACCCACTAAGAAACAAATGCCGAGTGAAAACCCAATACTAGTGGATTTGAATCAAATGGAAAATGAATTTTAAACATTGTTTGAATTATTACAAACAAAGTTTAAACGGGAAAGCATTTTTTATACCTCTCTAGAAGAAATACGGTTGAATGACTTTTGTCAGCGAGAACTTAAACCAATTCTTTAAGATTTGCATTTTAAGTTGGAAATCTTTCAAAAATGATTTTTAAGAGATATAAAAAAATGAAAGATGTTTTTGAGGCAACAGAAAGTGATCTTTATGAGACATGGAAACAAAATGAACTTCTAAAAGATCAACACTTGGAAGCAAATCTCAAGCATGAAATCGAATGTTGTGTGTTGTTGATTCATGAATGTGTAGATAACAATATGAAAGATGAAATTGAGAAAGTTCAAAGGGACTCCATTGAAATCTAAGAGGACATGCAAAAACGAATAAACATTCTTGAAAACGATGTTCAAAGATGTCAAAAATAAAGTTTTGATTTTAAATTAAAGTTGCAACATGAAAAAGAAAAACGAAAATGTGAATCTTCTTTGAAAAACATTTGTGAAACCTCTTGGATATCAAAGATGGAAAAGCTTGAGAGTGAGAACCTGTCTTTGGAATTTCAAGTTCAATCTTTGATAAAAGAACGAGAAAATGTTAAAACAGAATATCAAAAACTTTTCAATTTAATCAAAAAGACACGTACTCAAACTCAAGAGGAAATCAATGAATTGTTTGAGAATGTTAAACAAAAGACATATGCTTATGCAGATGTTCATGCTCAAAATCATGATCTTTTGTTGACAATCTCTGAGTTGAAAGCTAAATTGAAAATTGTTGAAAACGTTAAGTCTGTAAACACTAAGTTTGACAAAGCAAATGTTTCTATCAAACTTCTTTGTGTTACGCCATCAAACAAATAGTTTTTCAAAAGAAAAAGGTTGTTCCAAAATAGAAGAGAAACATGTTTTGTCAAAAACAGTCACTTTACAGACCTCACCTAATAAACAACAAGCTGAAGGGACAAACAGAAATGTTATTGCACCAGGAATGTACAAAGTTGAAACAAGTCAAGTCACTAATACTGATAAAGCTAAGAGTGTTTTTATCTTCTACAGGACTGAGCGCTACTTCTAGTGTTAGAAGACCATCGAATAGGGATTCATCATTCAAGAATAGTGTCTTTTTAAACACTAAGAATTCATCAAAGAGAGTAGAAGTTTCTGAGAGGGTAAATAAAAAACCAGATGTTGCATCTAAAAATGTTGGGTTAGATACGTTTGTAACTAATGATGAAATCTGATGCGTAAATTGTTTTAAATAATGTTTTGCCAAGTTTTAAATTTATAAAACTCGTTTACCGATACACGCACTAACAGGCAGAGAACCCGTTCGTATATAGTGCAGTAGCTTGATAAATCTGAGGTCGTCCCAAGAGCTAAGGTTTAATAGTTTTAATTTGATTGTTGTCACGATTGAAAATGGTTTTGAATGATTTATAATAACTACAGAAAAGTAAATGCATGAAAATAAATAAATAGAAGATATCAAGGAGAAAAGCATGCTAACCTAACCATTTCATTACCAATGCTATGATTACATTTTCCTGTGTAATGTTCAATTATAAGTTCCATTAGTGGTTCTAAAGTTAAAAGACCCAAATTTTCATTTAAGGTCTATCCTATGCTTACTCTGTGATCCTACATTCCCCTACGATCACACGAGCAGGGCATCCAAGCTTGCAGTGGTTAAACCTCAACTACTCTTAAGACCAATCTATAATCTAAATCGATTATTAACCTTCTCTAAAAGAGTTCCCATGCTTTTTAAGTATTTAATGTGACAAAGGCGGTAATCTGTTTAATTCTTACACTAGGGATAGATGTCAAGCTACCCAAGTACCCCACTAATCCCAGGTTCAACATGGTAAGATCAATATCGAGGATTTAATAAGATCTAAAGCACCCTCTATACTACCAAAACATGGTGACAATGAAAGCTAAAAGGGATGATCTCACATAACCATAATAAACATGAAAACATAATCACAACAACAGGTAACATACATGGATAAGGCCAGCACTAGGAGTGTTTAGCCGCTCATAGTAATAGCAATGCAAGAATAATGAATAAAGACATGGATTAAATCATCATAATTCTTACAGAGAATGAAATGAATGGTTAAATACAATAAGTATGCTAGTGGCTTCTCCCTTAGACCTTCAGATGAAATGCTTTAAACCTTAGGGGTTTGGTTCACCCCTTAGAACTGTGTATGAAGTGGTGGTGGTGAGTAATGCTAAATGAGCCGGAGGAGGGCTCTATTTATAGGCTTCGAAAGGTTTACAACGTAATCCTTATGGGATGTTATGCCGTAACCTTGCTACGTAAGTATAGATCCCAGTCTGATAAAATCTTTCTAGCCTGTTAAGGGTGGTAGCTAATCTAGATAGATCCAAACTAACTACAAGAGAAACAATAACTATGAACAATATGAGTTATGCGGAAACTAACTTATATTGCTAAGAAGAACAATGAATAAAACAGAACTTTTGATTACTATTAATCTGCTAGGTTACAGATTACTAACTATGAATATTTGTAAAAACTCTTATGTCTAACTAGTGTCGTAGGGTTCCTTTTATACATCAAGGAAACCCTAATGGGCTTACAAAACGCATTAAGTGATCATGCATATCTATTCCTAATATATCTCATGCATATCACTTAAGCAGTACTATCTATATATGCTAACAGTACTAACTAACAAACACTAACAGTACTAACTCAGGAAAACATAATTCCTAACCATCCTCCCCTAAACATGATGTTTACTTGTTAACCTTTATGTTTCTTTAGTTTGGGCTTCTTGAACACCTGGAGGATGTATCCAAACATACTGCTACTCTTTAATCTTCTCTTTTATGAACTTGAGATCTTTTGTTACTTTGTAATTATAAAATTCTTTAGCTTCTAGTCTTTGTCATCATCACAGCATCTCAGCAACTCAACAACACCAACTAAGTTGGCCTTGCAGTTTTTGGCAAACTGTCAGCCATAAACGGATTTGATATTTCTTTACTAGTAGCCGTTTGCTCTGGAATAGCCAATGCTTCATTGCAACAACATGGTGCATTGATAACCATATAGTTTTAAGCAAACTATCAGCCATCAACAGATTTGAGAAGTCTTTACCAAGAGCCGTTTGCTTTGGACTAGCCAACTCTTTACTGTGAAGCATGGTGAGTTGAGAACCATATAGTTTTTGGCAAACTATCAACCATTAATGGATTTGAGAAGTCTTTACCAGAAGCCGTTTGCTCTAGACTAGCCAGTTCTTGATGTATATTGGACATGGTAAACTGATGACCATTTGTTGTGTGGTGATGAAACCAACACTTAAAGATCCATCTCTCCTCCATCATAGCTTCAGCTTCATCAATCTGCTTTTGAATAAATCTAAGCAGATCATAAGCACTATTACTTGCAGACTCAGCTATCAACTTTAAAGACATTATCCTCTCAAGTGTTTCCTTTATGAGTGGGTATCTCTTCTCTGCAATCATATGAATCTCAGTACCATCTTCCAGTGTCAAAGTATGAACCCTACAATTTTCATAGAAATCCTAGCTCTTAAGATTCCATCCTTCTTGATTCTGCAAGAGTTCATCTTCTGCATTTGCCTTAAACATTGTCCTTAAATCTCCCCAAAGAATTTGATCTACACCTTCTGGTGTAGTTGTTTTAAACCTCTGCATCACCAGATTATATAACTCCACAAGATCCAGTTTATCAAACCTTGTCACTATCTCAGAAAAGGTTTTAATCCATCTAGAACTTCCATCAGATCTAAAGATCCTGTAGTAGATGCATTATGCTCCATGTCTGTCAAAATGATAGCATTTTGATTCCCAATTAATGATTGGAAATCTCTTCTCCAGGACTTCAAAATCTATTATGCCTTCTTCATCTGGAAATATCTTTAGAAAAGTCTTTAGATGCTCTTCTTCTTCAAGGTCAGAATATGTCTTCTTTCTCTTAGACTGTCTTTTCATTATTGGACCTCCTTTTCTCTTCTTTGAAGCATTTGTACCTTTCTCACTACTTTCTACTGCATCTTTCTTGTTCTTTTCATTTTTTTTCAGAATTATGTTCATTATCACTATCAGCATGTGTTGGCTTCCTTGCCTTCTTTCTTGCTTTCATCTTTAATACTTTACTAGGTGTTTTCCTGGTACCCTGCTCAGCTGCTTCTTGCTTAACTTCCACCTTAGTACTGTCAGGTTCTTCAAGAACCTTCTCCACATGTACACTAGATGCCTTTTTATTCATATTCTGAATCAATCTTTCATCCTCCTCAGACCCAATAGGCACAAAGTTTGCAGCTCTTTCTTGTTCCTTGATGTATAGGGCCTGAATCTCTTCAAGAGTCCTTTTGTTCAACTGACTATGTTTAAATCTACTTGTATGTTTAAGATATGTCATCATCAGACTTCTCAGTTGAGTTCTTGTTGGAGGTTTGTTCCTGATAGCAACAACTCTTTCTTTTGCTAATTTCTTCTTTCTTCTTTCAAAGAATTCTGCTAATAGTTTTGCTCTTTCATCCATAGTGTACTTCTCATGTTCTTCATGAGTCAATCAAACTGCTAGTTCATGATCAGCATCTATTCTTGCTTGAAATTCATTATACAAGTTTGCAATGTAATCCATAGATGCTTGTTCTTCTCTCTGTCTTTCCCTTTCCACCTCTGCTTGCAACTCTACTTCCAACTGTCTGGCAACCTCTGCATCTTTAGCAACCTGAGCAGCATCAAAATCATTTCTAGTCATCTTCTTTGTACGCTCAGGTTCTTCTAAAACACCTTTGCCTTTTTCTTTTAGATCAATAGATGGGAGTGGCTTCAGGGTTAAGACTGATCTTGCAGGTCTGACTAATTCCTCTATATCTTTGAAGACAACACCTTTAGCTTTGTTATCTTTCCTCTTAACCAAGGTGTCTGCAAGGGTCATCTCTTTATCATCAAAGATTGTTGTTGTTAGAGGAGGAGGAGTTGGATCAGCAGTACCAATTTCTTGCCTAGCAGTACCAACATCTGGCCTAGCAGTACTAACCTCTGGCCTAGCAGTACTAACTGTGCTACCTCCCTTTTCACCACTTCCCTTGTCCTCAGCAATTACTTTAGTATCAGCATCCAAATTAAGTTCCTCAGTCTCATTGCTTTGCCTCCCCTCATTTACAGCTTCCTCTGTTTCCATGTCATCCATACCATGAACTAAATAAGCATCAAGATCATCAAAGGCACTGTCATCCAACTTTGGTCCTGATTTGGCATTTTTCCTCCCCTGTTTGGATACAGACTCCTTCTTACCCAACTTTTTCATCATAGATAACCTAGACACACTCCTTAACCATGCCCTATGGTGTGAGATTATTGGCTGGCACTTCTTCTTCAGCTTCTTCCCACAGAATTCAATAATGTCCCTGTTCTTGAATTATGTACCATTATCACATCTAATAGTTTTAACTTTTTGATTTAATTAGTTCTTAATTTGTCTTATAAAGTCCTTAAGGATTCCACTAGTTTCATCCTTAGTTCTTAAAAAGAACACCCAATTAAACCTGCTAAAATCATCAGTGATAACAAGGCAATAAGTCTTATGGTTTATACTCCTTATAGATGTGGGTTCAAATAAGTCCATATGTAAAAGCTGTAAGGGCTGACTAATAGAGCTCACTAATTTAGACTTACAGGAGGCCTTGTGTTGCTTTCCTTTCTGACAAGCAACACAGGTGTGGTCATTTTGAAAAATCTTGGAAGGTAAACCTCTTACAAGGTTTTCCTTGACAAGTTTGTTTAAGTTTTTAAAGTTAACATGACCCAACCTCCTATGCGATTTGTTAGATTCATCAACTGTGGCCTTTGCAATTAAACAAGCTAAACCTCCAGTAGGAACAATGTTCTCTAAGTTGAAACTGTACATATTATTTTGTCTAGGGATTCTAAGTAATACTTGATTTTCATCAGGCAACTTAAAGTCAGGAGACAACACAAGACATTAAGTGTCTGTGAAGAGAACCTTGTTCTTCTTGTCACACATCTGTGACACAAAAAAATATTGAAATCCTGTAGTTCTTTCACAAAGTACACATCATCAATATCTAACTTTCCAGTTCTTATTTTTCCTTTTCCTGTTATTTTACCTTTACTACCTCCAAAAACAATAGAGCCACCTTTAAATTCTTGATAGTCAACAAGGTAGGCTTTGTTCCCAGTCATGTGCCTGGAACATCCACTATCAACAATGCCTTTTCCCTTTAAAGTCTGTTGTGGATCATCCTGCACATTAAAGAAGAGAAATTAGTTTCTCTTAGGGACCCAAGCCATCTTTGACTTGGGTCTGCCTAGTGGATCTTCAAAATTAACACATTTTCTAGAGTTTGATCCACCATTGTATTTGGAGAATTTATTCCAATAATGCCTTTTGGATCTCCAATTACAACCTGCTGAGGTCTTAACAGCAGTTTCCCTTATGCCCCCAACAACACTAACTGCTTTGTCCCCAGCAGTATTAACTTTTTGATTTGAAAAGTCAGTTTTTGGTGCTGTTGTTCTATTAAATGGCCTTCTAATAGGTGAATGAGTTTTGTTAAAAATAGGTCTTGGTCTAACATCATTCACAATGGGTCGAACAACATTAGCTTTCCTGGCAGCACTAGTTGATACTGCTTGACTGTTAAAATTATGTCTAGCAGTATTAACTGGAAATCTGCCAGTTCTAATTAGTACTGCTGTTGGAACAAACTTGTTTTGGTGATTCAATCTTTGCACATTGTTCCATACTGGTCTATTCTCCCCTTGACCAGTACCCTTACTCTTCTTTTTGTTCAATTCAACCTGTTTAGCCATTCTTTTCTCATGGAAATCACAATCTCTAATAAGATGGCCAAAACTGCCACATACAAAACATGCCTTTCTAGTAAACCCATATCCCAAACCCAGCTTTTTGGACATTAAACCATTCCAGTCTCTCTTGTCAACTTTAGGACTCTGATTACATGTGTTTTGTTCTTTAACAGTTTCCCTAGGAGTTTTTACATGCTTAACAGTATTAACAAAAGCAAAACTAGGTGTTTCCTGTTCTTTTGAAGATTTAATCACATATTCATCATCACTGTCTGACTCATACTCCTCAATGATAGGAGCATCAGACCAAACTTTAGGTTGACTAACAACTTTGGGTTTAATTACAACTGGTTCAGGCACAGATTCAAGTGTTTCTACACTTGGAATTGGATTCATAAGAGTCAAAATCACTGGTCTTAGCATTAGATTCACTAGTTTTAGACTGTTTGGACCATATGTAAACTGTGACTCATCTATTCCAAAATCAGATTTAGGAGGCATTTAATTTCCTGTCATTGGAGGAGGAACTGCATGCATTCCTTCAACTTTTGCAAATCTATCATACACAGGAGCATCTTCAATATCACTAATGTGACTATCAAAGACACTCATTAAAGCTTCATCATACAATACATTCTCTTTTACCTTGTTTACTAAAACCTAGAACCATTTTTCTTTAACATCATTTGACCAATCAAGCAGTTTTATTAAGACTTTTAGAAGAATTTTGCATTTTTCTAGTTTAGTTTTTCAATTCTCTTTTTGTCTTATTAACAGCTTCTGCTAATAGTTTCTTATGATATGTGAGCACATCAGTTTTATCATCTAAATCAATTTTTATAAACCTAATTTTTTCTTCATAAGCTAATTGATTTTATGATGAGTAACTAATTGAGCTTCTACCTTTTCTAAAGCTAGTGTATAGGCTTTTATTTCTATACTTGCATCACCAAGTTGGTCAATCTGTTCATCATATAATTTTTTAAGTTTAGCATATGATTCCTCACATTCTTTTGAACAAGATGTTACCTCAGTGTCTTAGCCTGAATGGCTATAAGCCATCAAAGCAAAGTTCACTTGCTCATCTTCTGCATGACCAATCCAATCAACACCATCTCCATTAAGAGTTACCAAAGCTTTAGGTTCCTCCTGTTTTCCGGGTCTCCTCCTATTGTCTTTTTCTTTATATCCAGTGTTCCCTACATCTCTCCTTCTGATATCTTGATTCCTTTTTTATTTGCACGCTCTAGCAAAGTGCCCTGTCTTGTGACAATTGAAGCACTCGAATTTGGTCTTGTCAAAGCCAACTGGTTCCTTGGCATCAAACTGCAGCTTTCTCTCTGTCTTCTTGTAAAACTTCTTCAATCTTATGGAAATCATGGCCACCTGCCATTTTCAAATCCTTTCTTCTCTAAATCGAATTCAATCATCTTTTCCAGATCCTCAAGATCTAATTTGGCAACCACTGGATTGATTTGCAAAAGAATGAAGTGCCATGAGTTCATCAGTGTATGATGAAGAGTTTCCCCTTTGTAGTTATATCCAGAAGAAGTATTACACCCATAAGCCAGTACTAACATAATTAGTGCTGCTAGTGCTTCAGAAAGAAACAAAAGGGCCGACAAAAAATTGTTTTAGTTGCACTAGAAGATTATCCTAAAGCTTTAACATCAGTCTTAAAACTCTAAGATTTGTCCGTAGAGATCATCAAAACTGCGAATGTCCACTCCTTGCTTTGGTCCTTATGATCAAGGAGACTTGGACCAGAAGAAGGTAAAGACCTAAGGAACTTCTGATTGGCATCTTCAGTGGAGACACATGCACCATGAATCTCAAGTTGACTCAGAAGACTCTGAAACCTGTCATAACCTTTATGCAATCCTTCTGAGTTGGATAAAGAAAAACCTTCAAACTGTTGCTTTAGAATGTATTTCTGCATTTTCTTTGATTCATCATTGCCACCAAATTTGGATTTGATAGCATCCTACATCTCTTTAGCATCAGTTATCTTATGAAATTTTTGCTAAATGGTCTTCTGGTATAGCCATAAGCAAGGTGATCATTGCTTTTCTTTCTTTCTCTCTAGCTAAAATCTCTTCAGCAGTTTTAGGAGGCAAAACCTTTATTTGTCCATTTGTATCTGTTGAGACACTTACAGGACCATTTACTCTTTGTATGACTTCCCATATAGGATAGTCTGTATGAGTCAAGTAATGTTCCATTTTCATAGCCCATATGTCATACTCACCTTTCTTTAGAATATGGAGTTTGATGGTTGACATAGTGTGAGGGGCTTGTTGTGTTGGTGTTACTACTGGTGGTGGATTTTCATCATCTGCTCCTGCCATTGAATAGATGTGAAAGGTAAAGGTTTATAACTGATGTGTTTTGGTTCTTTTTACTCAGAGTTTCTCTACAGGCTCTGATACCACTTGTAGATCCCAGTCTGATAAAATCTTTCTAGCCTGTTAAGGGTGGTAGCTAATCTGGATAGATCCAAACTAACTATAAGAGAAACAATGACTATGAACAATATGAGTTATGAAGAAACTAACTTATATTGCTAAGAAGAACAATGAATAAAACAGAACTTTTGATTACTATTAATCTGCTAGGTTACAGATTACTAACTATGAATATTTGTGAAAACTCTTATGTCTAACTAGTGCCGTAGGGTTCCTTTTATACATCAAGGAAACCCTAATGGGCTTACAAAACGTGTTAAGTGATCATGCATATCTATTCCTAATATATCTCATGCATATCACTTAAGCAGTACTATCTATATATGCTAGCAGTACTAACTTACTACTAATAGTACTAACTCTACTACCAGTACTAACAGATGTACTAGCAGTACTAACTAACTAACACTAACAGTACTAACTCAGGAAAACATAATTCCTAACAATCCTCCCCTAAACATGATGTTCACTTGTTAACCTTCATGTTTCTTCAGTTTGAGCTTCTTGAACACCTGGAGGATGTATCCAAACACACTGCTACTCTTTAATCTTCTCTTTGATGAACTTGAGCTCTTTTGTTACTTTGTAATCTTGAAATTCTTTAGCTTCTAGTCTTTGTCATCATCACAGCATCTCAGCAACTCAGCAACACCAACTAAGTTGGCCTTGTAGTTTTTGGCAAACTACCAGCCATAAACGGATTTGATATTTCTTTACCAGTAGCCGTTTGCTCTGGAATAGCCAATGCTTCATTGCAATAACATGGTGCATTGATAACCATATAGTTTTAAGTAAACTATCAACTATCAACGGATTTAAGAAGTCTTTACCAAGAGCCATTTGCTTTGGACTAGCCAACTCTTTACTGTGAAGCATGGTGAGTTGAGAACCATATAGTTTTTGGCAAACTATCAGCCATTAACGGATTTGAGAAGTCTTTACCAGAAGCCGTTTGCTCTGGACTAGCCAGTTCTTGATGTCTGTTAGACATGGTGAACTGATGACCATTTGTTGTGTGGTGATGAAACCAACACTTAAAGATCCTTCTCTCCTCCATCATGGCTTCCAGCTTCATCAATGTATGTATTCTATCATAAGCTTGGAAAGTACACAAGTCTCCACCAACTAGAATTAGGGTCTAAACAGTCTCCAAGGCAACATGATTTGGTTTATTAGTTTTTGAAAATATTGTATCACTGTTCGGGCTATCATAATCCAGAGGTCATGTAGTAAACGTTTGAGGAGCTAGGACACTTTAAATCGTAAATCCAGCAACTCGTCAAAACGTCTACCCAAATGAAATCCCCTCACATGAAATTCCCTAGTAACGTGATACGTTATAGTTTAAATGATAAGATTTTATCTTTTTAAGTTTCTTCAAAAGCTAGTGGATGATAAATTATGTTAAATATATAACATAATTATTTTATAGTGTTTCGATCGACGAATGATAACGACAAATGTGTCGGGCTTTAATAAAATCGAGTCTTATAATATTTAAATATATTTTTATAATTAATATAAAAATATTACATTTTATACCTTTGAGAATATGAAAATGAAAATATATACCCTTGGTATATATTAATTTACACCTTTAACCCTTTAATTATATTTTAAACATTTAACCCTTAACTTAGAAATATGGCAAAACAGGCCCTTGTGGTTTTAACTTTAGGATATTTACACTTTTGGCCCAAAAGTTTAATAATTCTAAAAGTTACAATATATACCCTTCATGCATAAAATGATTTGCGTTTCTAGTCCAAAATCCATTTACTTTGTATTTTTGATGTCAAAATTAATTTGCAGCTTATAGCATATTATTATAAGCTAAAATAAGTAAGTTTTATGAGCTTGTAGCTTATGAAAAGAGCTTATAAGCTTAAAAATCCAAAATGGGCATGTTTAGTTTTAAAATCTTAACCCGATGGTTATTAACCCAATGGGTTAGGGCTTTTAGGTTTAGTTTCAAAGTTCATAAAAATGATAGGTTAGCTTATTAAAATAGCTTTTAGGACCATCTTATAGCTTATAGATTATAGGATTCACAAAAATTAAAGTTTTAGGGTTTTAGGGTGCATTTGGTTTATGAAAACCAAACAAATGGTTTTTATGGTTCAAGGCTTATTTCACATGATCTTAAGGATAAACAAGAGCTTATATATGATCCTAAATGTAATGAGAGCTTATAGAACGAGTGTAAGAATTTACTAGGACACGAAAATGATGAAATGGGTCGAAATGGGTGAGTATGGTTCGAAAAACTTAGAGATGACTTCAAGAACTTCTTTCTTTTTAAACCTTTGCTTTTACTTAGTTTATCCTTCCTTTCTTCTCTTCTATGGCTTAGCTAGATCATAGTTTTGAGGTAGCTTTGAGTTTAAATGGTGAGTTAAAGAAGTGTGTATGTATGCATGTATATATAGGCTTAAAACCTTAGAGTGGTGGCCAAGTTGAGTGGAGTGGTGGCTAAGGTGTAGTAAAGTAGTGACTAAAGAATGCTAGGTATGACTAAGGAGGGCTAGGGACTAGCATAGCAAGGTGTAAGGTTGTGGTGAGGGGTTATTCGGTTAACAAAGGGGGTGACGGGGTGGTTTCTTTGATGAGCAATAGGTGTTGACAAGGTGCTGAGGGTGCTAGGATAGGTGACAAGGAGGTGATGGAGGTGCTTAGCAAGGTGGTAGGCATGGTGGTGAATCATGGAGAAGGGCGGTTGCTTGGTTGTAGCTTAGTTCGAAAGAGTTTAGGGTGAAACATGTTGTTTAGGGTTTTCGGATTAGGGTTTTAGGTTTAAGTCGAGCTAGGGTTAAGATTAGAGAGGGAAAAGTGTTTAAATATGATGCATTAGAGTGCTTAATTGACTTGCACCTAGGGCTTTAGAAAGTTGTACTAGGGTTTTAAAGGGAAAAGATATTTGAATTTCATGTATTGAAAACTTGTACACAAGCCTTATAAGCTTGTACATATGTTTTGTATGTAAACATTACATAAAGTTAAGGTTTTGATATAGACGTTAACGTATAAAGTCTGTTTTATAATAACGTTATGGAAAGTATACGTTAAATAGATAACGTATGGTAAAAGTGGAGTTTTAAAACATATTGCTGTGAACAATTATGAACGTGTACTTGCTATAACGTTGATGAAATTGCATTGTAAGGTTGCGTAAGCATTTACTTTGGTAATGTTAAGTTACGTTACATATGGATGGAAAAATCTTCCATGAAAATGGTTGCATCGAATTTAAATAGATGGAAATTACACTGAGGAAAAATTGCAATCTTTATTAATAGATGGATAATTTACATAAAGGAAAATTGTGGTTGTTATAGTCTCCCTAACTTAAAGAAATCTCAACCCAAGAGTTAGTTGGATGTATGGAGTGATTTTGGAAATTAAATGTGGATACTTGGCACGAATTTGATCTTCGCGTTCCCACATGAATTCTGGTCCTCTTTTAGAGTTCCATCTTACTTTGACTATAGGAATACGACTTTGTCTCAGTTGCTTGACTTCACGATCCATAATTTCTATTGGTTCTTCCCACAAAGTGAGTTTGTCATCGAGCCAAAGCTCTTTCATTGGAATGACGAGAGATTCGTCAGATAGGCATTTCTTTAGATTAGAAACATGGAAAGTACTATGGACATTACTGAATTCTTCAGGAAGTTCAAGTTTATATGCCACTGGGCCAACCCTTTTAAGGATCTTGAATGGTCCAATGTACCGGGGGTTAAGCTTTCCTCGTTTTCCTAATCGACATACACCTTTTCGAGGTGACACTTTTAACATAACACGATCTCTAACTTAGAATTCCAAAGGCTTTCGCCTTACATTGGCATAACTCCTTTGCCGGTCTCTTGCATCTTGCAAGCATTGTCGGATTTGAACTATCTTTTTGGTGGTTTCATGGATTATCTCTGGTCCCGTGAGTTGGACATCTCTAACTTTGGCCCAGCAGACAGGTGATAGACACTTTCGACCATAAAGTGCCTCGAATGGTGCTGCCTTAATACTGCATAGTAAAACTGTTATTTTAGGAAAAATTCTACCATGGTAAGATGTCTTTTCGCATCCTTTTCCAAAATCTATAACACAGGCTCGAAGCATATATTCTAGTGTTTGGATGGTTCTTTCACTTTGTCCATCAGTCTCGGGATGATATGTTGTACTCATGTCTAATTGAGTACCCAAGGCATTCTGCATTGACTGCCAGAATCTGGATGTGAAATGACTGTCACGATATGATATAATGGATATTGGCACTCCATGCCGTAAAACTATTTCCTTTATATACAACCTTGTAAGGGTTTCCATACTATCTGTTGCTTTAATGGGAATGAAATGTTCTGATTTGGTAAGGCGATCTATAATGACCCAAATTGTGTCATATCCGTTTGATGTTTTGGGTAGTTTTATAACGAAGTCCATCGTTATTCTTTCCTATTTCCATATAGGAATCTCTAAGCTAGATGGCTTCTAACATTCTGCCTTAACTCTAGAACATGTCAAACACTTGCCGACATATTCAGCGATGATTGCCTTCATGTTAGGCCACTAATAGAGTTTCTTCAGATCCTGATACATCTTGTCAGAACCTGGGTGAATGGAATACTTGGATTTATAGGATTCATGCATGATTAAGTTTCTCAAGTTACCAAAAAGTGGTAACCAACTTTGGTTTCTTTGATACATACAGTTCCATCAGAATAACTTTAAAATTGCTGATGTCCATTCCACCATAAAGTTCTCACTTTGATGTTCTCTTCTTTGATCGCCTCAGTTTGGGCTTCGAGGATTTGTGATGGTAATTTTAGTGAATGGTCAATGACTAATGCCCTAACTTGGAGTGGTTTGATTCGTTCCTTCCGGCTTAAGGCATTTGCTACAATATTTGCCTTTCCAGGATGGTAGCGAATCTCACAATCGTAATCTGTAAGTAATTCTTGCCAACGGCGTTGTATCATGTTCAACTCTTTCAGATAAAGGATATGCTGAAGACTTTTATGATCAGTGAACATAGTACACTTTGTGCCATACAGATAGTGTCTCCAAATTTTAAGAGCGAACACTACTACTCCTCATTCAAGGTCGTGTACGGTATAGTTTTCTTCATGAGGCTTGAGTTGTTCGGATGCATATGCAATAACTTTTTCTCTTTGCATTAACACCGCTCCCAGACCTTGGAGTGATGCATCACAGTAAATGACAAAGTCATCGTTTCCTTCTGGTAATGCTAAGATTGAAGCTTCACAAAGCTTCTGTTTTTGCAGTTGGAAACCTAACTCTTGGTTTTCTCCCTAGATATACTTCTTTTTTTTCTGGGTTTATTCAGTCAAAGGCTTTGCAATCTTCGAAAAACCCTTGATGAATCTCCGATAGTAGCCGGCAAGTCCTAAGAATTGGCGTATCTCTGTAGGTGTGGTAGGAGATGCACAATCCTTGACTGCTTTAATCATAGCGGGGTCAACGTGAATTCTTTGACTGTCAATCACGTGCCCAAGAAATTGTACGATATTATCCAGAAATCACATTTTTAGAGAAATTGGCATATTAATTCTTCCTTTGAGTAATCCAAGATTATTCTTCTCAGGTGACTGTGTGTCTCTTTTGTTACGGGAGTAGATAAGAATATCATCGATGAATACTATCACAAATTTATCCAAGTATGGTTTACATACACGGTTCATGAGATCCATGAACACAGCAGGCGCGTTAGTTAAACCAAATGGCATCACTTGGAATTCGTAGTGTCCGTATCGTGTTCTGAAAGCAGTCTTGGGAATATCTTCATCCCTGACTCTCAGTTGGTGATAGCCTGATCTTAAGTCAATTTTTGAGTAAGTACTCGAACCTTGAAGTTGGTCGAATAAATCATCGATCCTGGGTAATGGGTAACGATTCTTTACGGTGAGTTTATTCAGCTCCCGGTAATCGATACACATTCTGAAAGATCCGTCTTTCTTTTTAACAAATAAGACAGGAGCTCCCCAGGGCGAAGTACTTGGTCGGATAAAACCTCGGTCTGCTAACTCTTGTAGTTGGTCAGATAGTTCTTGCATTTCTGAAGGAGCTAATCTGTAAGGTGCTCGGGCTACTGGTGCCGCTCCTGGCATTAAATCGATTTGAAATTCTACTTGGCGAACCGGAGGAAGGCCGGGTAGGTCTTCAGGAAAAACTTCCGGAAATTCTCTGACTACCGGTATATCTTCTAGTCGTTTTTCATCTGACTTCTTCTCCATTACTTGGGCTACGAAAACTTGATATCCCCTGGATATATATCTTTCGGTTTTAATACAGGATATGAGGCTTAGTCGGGTTTTACTTCGATCACCTCAGATGATCAAAGTTTCACCGTCGATGGGGATGTGGACGACTTTCTCGTCACAGATAATTCTAGCATGATACTTGGATAACCAATCCATACCAATGACGACGTCAAAACTACCGAGTTTAATCGGCATAAGGTCAATTTTGAAAGGTTGGTTTAGCAAAATCAGAGTGCAACCCTGGATAACGGTATTAGTGCCTACTAGGTTTCCATCGGCCATTTCAATGTCGTAGGTGGTATCTAGTGTAATTGGTGGGATATTAAGCATAGAAGCAAGAGATATGGATACAAAACTTTTATCGGCTCCTGAATCAAATAATACTCTAGCTAGATGTTGGTTTAGAAGGAACGTACCCGTGACTACGTTCGGGTCTTGGTGAGCGTTCTTGTCCCTCAGCAAGTATGCTCTTTCATGGGCACTGTTGTTTGCCTTTGGGCACTAATTTTTGTAATGCCTCTTCTCTCCGCAGGCATGACAAGTTACTGTTACTGGTTGTAGGTTACTTCCAGTGGCTGGCCCTTTGTTTTACTAGTTCCTCCTGTCTGCTGACCTAACCCCCTTTTTTTTTTTATATGCCAAGCCGACACTTGACATTACAAGGTCATTGTGTGGTGTGATGCATGGTGCATTTTCTTACACAGGGAAGGCTTCCAGTATACCTTACTGTTTTTAGTGGGGTGACAACATAACCCTGACGGTTTTCTTGCCCTTCTAGTCTGTTGATTGTTTGTGATCATTGGTTGGCGGTTAGCTATTGTTGTTTTCTGGTTATTTTGGTAGTTGTTGTTGGTGAATGTTCTTCTATCATCAAACTTTAGTTTGTGATCATTGGTTCCTTGCACATAATTGTGCTTTATTACCTGATCCATTAACTTCTGGGTTATGGTAATAGCTTCCTCCAAAGTTTGAGGCTTTGAAGCGGTAACATTTCCTTCAATACTTCTGTAACCCCGAGAAGACCTTCCTTAGTTTTATCAGAAATTGTACCAATGTTGGGACATAAAACTACCAATTCCTGGAATCTTCTAACGTAATTCTTGAGATCATTCCCTTTTACAGTCAGATTGTAAAATCCATCTTCCATTTTCTTGACCTCGGTTCGGGGACAATACTTCTTTATTAAGAGCTTTTTCAATTCGGACCAATGAATCTTGTAAGCTTCCTCTATTCCAATAGGCTGGGCGAATGAATTCCATCAGGACAAAGCTTCCTCAGTTAGAGTACCAGTAGCAAATTTCACTTTGCAGTCCTTGGTACAGTTACTGTAGAGGAATACCGATTCAGTTCGTTCAAACCAGCGGATGAGGCCAACAGCGCCTTCCGTACCTTTGAAATTGAAAGGTTGGCAGCTCATAAACCCTTTTGTAGCTCACAATTTTTCTTGCTACAAGAGTTTCATTCTCTTGGTCCGGTGTTCTATTGGTATATCAGTATTTGCAATGGTAGCAACGTGTCTTCCAGAGCTAGACCGGAAACACTATGTATCAGCAACTAGTTTCTTGATGGTGGCCTGAGTCATGGCTAGTGCTGCAGATGTTGAATGACCTTCTTTCATGGGTGGAGCCATTTCTATTAACATTAACATACAACATAAAATATGAATATACATAAGTCATTTGTACAATGTATGGAAATTTTGACAATGACTTATTTGATACAAGTTCTAACAAAGAAATACACATTCTTTGATATTACGTTGCAGGATATAACAAAAAAATTTGGAATTGACACTCTAACAAGCATCTAACTCATTAGTTTCTCGGGGACTGGTTCACTTCCCAGTGTTTTGTATGATCCATAACGAGTTATCTAACTCTGCAAAGATAGACTCATCTGGAAGTCTTAGATTCCAAAATTTTTAATGCTCAATGTCTTGATTATTAATCATATCCATGATACTTGGGTACAAAGGTTTGAGAAAACCGGGTTGTAAGTAACCATAGTAAGGTGTGTCCCCCGATAAGATATGAGTTATCACACTACAGAATATAGGATAGACAACCACGACATACATAAATCGGTATCATAAAACAGCAAGGTATAATGGAATCACCACTGTATTAAGTCATAAACAACTTGTCTACATATTTTACATAGTCAAAATTTGACAAGTGTCATTATTTATGCCACACATCCCGTGGTTGGATTCTAAACAAAAGCTGTAAATGACAAGGATCTAGTCTAGTAGTCTGGTGGTCCTCCCTTGTGGTTCTTGAGCTCATGGATCTTGTCCAGAAGACTCTTCATATCTGATCGGTGGCGAACCTGGATATCCTCGATGAGTATCTCTAGAGTAGAAGTCCTGACGCGAGCAAGAACAATCTCGTCATCATGCCTTATTTGCTCTCTCTAAAATCCAGAAATCTGGGTACGGGCTTCTTGAAGTTCGGTTTCTAGTTGGTCAAAATCTCGCTGTATGATTACTCGACCATTACCAAGACCTTCTATCTTATCTTCCATATGCTCGATGCGCTCAAGAGGGAGCTCATCTAAGTGATTCAAAATAGTCTCGATTTGTTCCTCATGGCGCTCCAGACTCGTCTTATGAGAACTCCAATCTCAAATACTTGAGGTAGGGCAGAAGAATCAGTAGAGAAGGGTGATAGGAAACGGGCTCGTTTTTGAGGTGGCAGAATCTCCTCGGAAATAAAGAAATCTCAAGGATCAAACATTGGTGATAGTGATAACACTGGAGATGAAGGCAAAACAGTTGGTGGAGCAATATAAGCTTGTGGTAGTAGAATAGGCGACTCATCATTAGTAGCATTATATGCTTGCATGACCTTCATATATGGATCATCGTGGAAAGGTGAAATGGTTAGCGAGGCTAAAAGATCCTTAGATAAATCTTCTGAAGAGTCAGAAGAGGTGTTTCCCGGTGAGGCTGGGGAATAGTCCGGTGAAGCCGGGGTATAGTCAGGAGTATTCGTAGAGGAAAAAGCATCCTCAATATAGGAATCAGATAGGACGATAATAGGGTGGGTGGATGTAGACATAATTCTGTAACAACCCAGTGGTAAATAACATAAGTTATTTATATATAATTAATAGTTATGTATCTTTACATACTATTCAGGAAATGTAGTGGCACGGAGGACTTTCTTGGATGAAAAATGGTTATAGTTTAGGTTTTAACCTTGTTCTCTATAACCTCGGCTCTTGATACCAATCTGTAACACCCCCTTATTTGACATATAGCAGCGGAAGCTAAATTGGGGTATTACTTCATGAATCAACAGTCATAATCATAGAAAACGACTCAAAAGAGACGTTTTGGAAAATTTAGTTATCATTCAATATTATTTCAGAGTTTTACAAAAGGAGGTCCCAAAATACATATGAAAACATAGAGTTTGAATGATAACAAGTTTGGACGTCCTCAAGTCCAATGCCACTCCGTGCCATAGGTTGCTCAATTACCTGAGATAAACATGCTAAAAAGGTCAACACAAAGGTTGAGTGAAATTCACAGGTTTGAAATGTAATAGTTGAATACAAGTCATCATAAGTGGTAATAATTGTACAATTACAATTATCATGGAAAACAGTATTATTGCCCTAAGCTCATGACACCAACACGTTAACATGGAAATCACCTCAGTGACATTATTGAGGAACAAATGTCCTCTTGGAAAGGTAACTTGCCAAAGTTACCCATTATTCTCAAATATAGTGCGTTTGATTACCTCATGTACAGGTAAACACAAACGGGATTCGTCAATCCCAATAGATCTATCCACAATATTCGCGTTCACTCGCAAGTGATTAATGGTTCATGATTAAATGATATTGGCAGTAGAGGTAAACTTAGGCAATAATATATCAGGATAGCATACAGTTGGAAAATACTTGTATTCATGGTTTATAGCATGTATCCCCTCCCCCACGGGGTTTAAAAAACATGTAAAGGTGGGACTATGAACTCACCTTGATAAGGTAGTTGATTGATTTGAAATTTAATTCAAAAGGAAGTAAACAGCCTCGTCACGCAACCTGAGGTAATATGTCATGTCTTAGTTTGATTGTTTCAAAACTTTATTTCATAAAGTTTAACGTAAATGATTTTGGTTTATTAGTTTGTGAAAACATCGTATCACTGTTCGGGCTATCATAATCCAGAGGTCATGTAGTAAACGTTTGAGGAGCTAGGACACTTTAAATCGTAAATCCAGCAACTCGTCAAAACGTCTACCCAAATGAAATCCCCTCACATGAAATTCCCTAGTAACGTGATACGTTATAGTTTAAATGATAAGATTTTATCTTTTTAAGTTTCTTCAAAAGCTAATGGATGATAAATTATGTTATATATATAACATAATTGATTTATAATGTTTCGATCGATGAATGAAACGATGAATGTGTCGGGTTTTATTAAAATCGAGTCTTATAATATTTAAATATATTTTTATAATTAATATAAAAATATTACATTTTATACCTTTGAGAATATGAAAATGACAATATATACCCTTGGTATATATTAATTTACACTTTTAACCCTTTAATTATATTTTAAACATTTAACCCTTAACTTAGAAATATGGCAAAACAGGCCCTTGTGGTTTTAACTTTAGGATAATTACACTTTTGGCCTGAAAGATTAATAATTTTAAAAGTTACAATATATACCCTTCATGCATAAAATGATTTGCGTTTCTAGTCCAAAATCCATTTACTTTGTATTTTTGATGTCAAAATTAATTTACAGCTTATAGCATATTACTATAAGCTAAAATAAGTAAGTTTTACGAGCTTGTAGCTTATGAAAAGAGCTTATAAGCTTAAAAATCCAAAATGGGCATGTTTAGTTTTAAAATCATAACCCGATGGGTTTGAGCTTTTAGGGTTTGTTTTTAAGTTTATAAAATAATAAATGAGCTTATAGAAATAGCTTATTAAGTCAGCTTATGGCTTATAGCTTATTAGGGTTTATGAAAATAATGTTTTAGGGTTTTAGGGTGCGTTTGGTTTAGGAAAACCAAATGAGTAGGTTTAGGGTTTAAGAACTTAACTCATGTGATCATGAAAGTATATAGGAGCTTATTAGGATTAGATTAAGCTTATACTAGCTTATGTATAAAGTTCGAATGAACTAGGGTTCAAAAGTGGGTCATTTAGGGTTTGGTTTAGGGTCTAAGAGTTTCCAACAAGGTTTTCCTTGATCAAATGATTATAACAAAGTTTATACATGATCTAAAACAACACAAGAGTTTATAGAACAAGTAGAAAAGCTTACTAGTACACGAAATGGATCAAATATGGTGAAATGGGTTGAAATGGGTGAGTATGATCTGAAATATTTAGGAGATGAATCAAGGACCTCTTTTCTTCTCTTCTATGGCTTCTACTTAGCTTAATCTTTCTTACTTCTCTTCTAGGACATGTCTAGAGCATAGTTTTAAGGTAGTTTTGAGTTTGGATGGTGAATTAAGAATGTGTGCATGTATGCGTGTATATATAGGGTAAAGGAAGAAGTGGTGGCCAAGTTGTGTAGAGCAGTGGCCAAGTTGAGTGGAGTGGTGGCCAAGGGTTAGCCATGGTGACTAAGGAAAGCTAGGAACATAGATTAGCAAGGTGTTAGGAGGTGGAGAGGGTGCGGTTTACCAAAGGGGTGACGAGTAGGGTTTTCTTGGGGAACAAGGTGCAAGTTGATGACAAGGAAGTGACAAGTAGGTGAAGGAGGCTAGCAAGGTGGTGACAAGGCGTTAGGCAAGGTGGTGCATCATGGTGGACGGTGGTTGCTTGGTTAGAACTTGGTTCGAACTAGTTTAATTGGTGTCGAGTTGTTTAGGGTTTTCGGGTTAGGGTTAGGACGATCTAGGGTTAGAACTTAGTTAATGACTAGTTTAATTGTTTTGCATTGGAGTGTTGTAATCCATGCTAGAAAGGTTATACGAAATGCCTTACAAAAATGGAGGGAAAATGCATAATTTGAATCTCGTGATTAATCGACTTGTACTATGAGCTTAAAGTAGTTATACTAGGGTTTTGGAGGGAAAAGGTATTCGAATTTTATGCATTGATAACTTGTACACGTGCCTTATTAGCTTGAATATTTTATTTGTATGTAAACATTACATGTAGTTAGGGTTTGGTTATAAACGTTTAACATATAAAGCGTTTTGATATAACGTTATGGAAAGTATGTTAAATAGATAACGTATAGATTTTAGAACATATTGCTTGACATATTATAACGTTTACTTGCTATAAATGTTGATGGAATTGGCATTGGTAGGTTGCGTGAGCTTGTTTACTTTTGTAATGTAAGTTACGTTACATTATGGATGGAATAAAGCAAAAATCTACCATGAAAATGGTTGCATCTAATTTAATAGATGGAAATTACACTAAGGAAAATTGCATCTAATTTAATAGATGGATAATTACATTGATGAAAATTGTGGGTTGTTATAATAACTCAACCACACCATTTTCCACTTGGTCTTTGATGAAATGGTATCTAATGTCAATATGCTTGGATTTGGAGTGTTGGACGTTGTTACAACATATAGTAATAGCACTCTTGTTATCGCCGTACAGAGGAGTTTTATTAAATCCAAGACTACATTTCGTCGTTGTGTGTGGAGCTTCAATCCAAAAGTATTTGAGCAACCATCTGGATGATAGGGCTATGTATTTCAGCTTTTATAATTGAATGGTTGTGCGCTTTTCTTATTTCTTATATGGCCAACTTGACTTATTCAGTCACATATAGTCTGCTACGGTCAGATGTACTTCTTTTAGTATCTTGGCAACCAGCATGATTAGCGTTTGCAAAAGCTGTTAGTGCAATACAAAAATCCTTCAAATACCACAGACCCTTGTTAATGGTTCCTCTTAGGTATCAAAAGATTTGATTAATTACATGTAAGTGCTTTTCAATAGGCTTAGCCTGATACCAGGCACACATGCATACAGCAAATACAAGGTCTGGTCTACTGGTAGTCAGATACATAAGGGAGCCAATCATTCCACGATAACGTGTGGGATCAACTTCTATTTCCCTTGTGGGATCTGCATTCAGTTTGGATTATCCTCCATAGAGTAGCCACCGGGTAACTAGATTCCAATTCCATACTTTTTAATTATTTTTTCAAGGAGTTATTTGGATTGTTAAAGAAGATGTTTCTGGGACTTTTAAGAAATTTAAAGTCAAGAAAGCAATGACATTTTTCCAATCAGTGACTATTAAAAAAAATTTTGAAACACCTTTATTCAAAAATGTTTCACAGAGTGCGATGCCTAAGTAGAAGCAAATATTATATCATCTACATAGATTTATACAGTAAGATGTATTTGCCTTCTTTCCAAGTGAATAATGTAGGATCAACTGTGCCTTTGGAGAACTTTTGGGAGAGTAGAAACGATGATAACAAATCATACCAAGCCTGTGGAGCCTGCTTTAGCTTGTAAAGAGCCTTCTTAAGTTTATTTAAAACACATGGTTGGGATTATCTAGATCTATAAAAGCCATTTAGTGACTGCTGTGGACTCTTCTATGAAGTATATCGTTTAAGAACGCACTCTTGACATCCAGTTGATAGACTGTCACGTTCTTGTGAGCGGCATATGCAATAAAGATTCATATAGCCTCTAGTCGAGCAATCAGTGAAAAATATTCGTATGGTACCTCAGAGAGGACGTCTGAACCGTAACTTAATAGATTGGCCATTAGAATCGCTTTTGTTGAAGATATATCATCATAGTCGGAATCATAAGCATCTAGATCATCAGTCTTGAAAGCATCATTCTATGGAATGGTTGTCTGAATGGCTTGACCATCTAGAATTCCTAGATCTGCTAGAAATTCTAATTGTTCCTTATCCAATTCCTGACCAGATTCATGTGCCTGAACCAGCAACATCTTTTCTTTGAACCATGCAGAATTCCTTGGCCTCTTAGGCTGAGTGCACTGCCTTGCCATATGCCCTTCACCCTGACAATTATAACACTTAACAACCCTTGCTTGACCTGCAGCATTATTTCCCTTAAAGCTTGTAGCATTTCCCTTGTTCCTCGTACCAACAAAACTCTGACCTTGTCTTCCTTGCACTTGTTGAACAGTAACCCTGCCATCTTGAATGGTAGTTTGTTTTCTTGGATTGGAAGATGTTTTGAGTTGGTTGTTGGTTGAAGGGAAACGTGATGCCATTACAGTTGACATAAATGCCATTGCTTTAGTGAGACAAGCAATTGGATCATCACCTAGAAGAAATGATGGAACAACAAGTCCTGAGTCAAGTTGGGGAAACTCAACTTATGGTTGTTGTGAAATTGGAGGGGTATGATATGCATTTTGAGGAACTGGTGATGGTGTAAGATTGAGTTGGGTCTGGAATGGATGTTGGTATTGTTGTGGATGATGAGGTGCTTCATAAGTTGATAAGTATGGTTGAGAAGAATGAACTTGTTGAATATTTAATGATAGCTGTTGTGGATACTGAGCAGAATGTGATTGAGTTTGATGGTTAGCAACCAATGCAAGAGGATCCAGATATCTTTCACGTAGCAGTCGTGCTTCATTTGCATGTCCCTCATGTTGACTAAGATATGCATACAACTGATCATAGTTGGTGGTATTCAAGTTCTTTGCTAGTTTGACATCAGTTACAAACTTGCTCCATTCAGGTTGAAGAGCGTTCAAAAACTTTGTATTCACCTGGACTTGCTGCGTTGTCATGCCAATTGTGTGCATATCATTGATGAGTTGAGCAAATCGCCAGTAATACTCATAAAGTGTTTAACCCTTGACTGAAGTGAACTTATCAAACTCATTGTACAGCTTACATTCACGTTCTTGATATGACAGTTTAGTTCCTTTCATGAGTAAGTTAACTCTATCGCATATATCTTTAGCTGCCTGACAATGGTTGACAAGAGAATACATATCTGGTGGAAGACCTTGAAGAATAATGTTAGTTGCTTAGACATCACAGTCATCTTGAAGCTTTTATTGTTCAGTTAGTTCTTCATATTTCTTGTTTCAAACTTGACCATTTTCTTCAATAGTTGGATAGACAAGAAGTACATTTTCAATAGATTCAAGCATCATTCTACCATTTTTCTTTCCTTTGATGTAGAGTAACATACGACTCTGCCATGAGTTATACATTGTCTTGTCAAGCATGAGAGGACGGTTCTCGGCACCAGCAACTTTCATGTGCTCAGCTAAGGTAGTCATGTTCAAATGATTGTTATATGAAATGATGAAATTTGATCGATCAGTGATAAAGGAAAATTGTGATATAGAGTTGTTGTTGAAGGTGATTAAACTTGGTATTTCACGGGATTTTACAAATCTTAACTAAAACCAGGAAAATAGCTAAGTATATCATGGGATTTTACAAAGCTAAGATAAACCGTTGAAAATAACTTTTGCTGAAAATTGTAATGTTTCGCACTCCAGAGTAATGTTTCACACAGTTTATGTCCTTGTAATGTTTCACACAGTTTATGTCCTTGTAATGTTTCATACGACTTAAGTAAAATGGGCAGAGTTTTGTTTCCCACAATTACTTATTTCGCACACTTGTTACAAACCTGTTTCGCACACTTTATTACAATGACATATTTCACACAAGGTATTACACAAACATATTTCGCTTACAATTTTGGCAGAGTTTTGTTTCACAAAATTACGTATTTCGCACGAGTGTGACACAACCTGTTTCGCACAATAACATAAATCACACAAGTATTACACTAACATAAATCGCACGATTCAAACATAAATTGCACGATGCAACAGAAACACAAATCGCATGAACAAAAACTCTTAAAAATCACCTAAAACCTACCCTTTTTGACTTTTTTTCTGAATTCCTTTCATACAACTAAGTATCTTAGGCCTAGATCTTGCTTAAAAACATAAACTTTAAGGTTTTTAAACACAAAATCTCTTGGTATGATTTTGACGCACACGAAATCAAAAACAAACCAAAAACCACGATCTAAACGCACACAATCTCACGATATCACCCCATGGCGACTGATACCAATTGTAGAATATCAATCACACAACAATCTATCAAAATGAACTAAAGAAATCTAGAGAGAGAAATAGTGGTTGGACACTTTAGAGAGAGAAAGGAATGTGTAATATAAAAATGAACCAACACCCTCTCCTTCCATGGAGAGGGTATTTATATCCTTACATAGGCCGGTTATGGGCTTAGTATCCCATGGATTTGGCCTGGTTAGCTTACATTTAACTATATGCTTAACTACGAGCTACGAAATATATATAAGGAGTGACCGAGACTTTTTCGTATTTTTAACAATAAAGTCAATAACCACATAAAAGACAAGATACAACAAAGAATTTAGAAGAATACCTGAATAAGTTTGATTTGCGGGTGGTTCAAAAGAAGCATTAAGATCTTCTTGATCTTAGTATATAATAAATAAATGTTACATACAATAAATATACTAAGATCATATACCATGGCAAATTTAGTATAAGATCCAAAAGTCATGATCGTTGCCGGTGTGCCAACTTTGAGATTTTTAACTCCATCGCCCACAGCAGCAACTAATCCTACACCCTGTAACATTGTAAAAATTTTAAGAGATGAGCAAGAAATCGAAACTAACCGCTGCTTAAAAGAATATGATGACCAGAGACAATTAGCCTAAATACATTATGCATAGAGATTATGCCGAATCATTAACATTGTTGGTTACATGGTATGCCATTGAATATATCTCATCTTTAAGATTCAACACCCATGCCCAAGATGACTCAAGAGAATCATCCAACTCGCTTGAATACAGACCCTGAAAACTACAGTTATGAGTATCTACACTTGATATGCACGATCATAGGGGAAACTTCAACTGATAAATCACCAACATTAAGTATGGGATGGCCTCCACGAATCCATGCTATGTTAAATTCATCTGTCATGCAAGTTTCATAAAGATAACATCAATAACCACACAAAAGAAAAGATACAACAAAGAATTTAGAAGAATACCTGAAGAAGTTTGATATGCGGATGGTTCAGAAGAAGCGTCAGGATCAGCTGTATATAATAGAGTCACTGATTCCACATCTGCAGTACGCTTGAAAAGTCCATAGGAAAACAAATATAAATATACAAAAAAGGTACACACCTTTAAATCATTATAGCAATCATCTAAAATGGCATACGGAACCTCTTCAAGTTTATTTGTCTTAAAAAACCTCATCGACAAACACCTCCTAGAAAATGGAAACCAAAAAACAAATAAATTATAATTCCTAAGTGAATAAAATATATTGAAGTTACATATTAAATATTTAAATAAAAACTTATATAGGTTCTTTCTCGGATTTTTAATTTGTAGTTGCAATGGGACTCCAACAATATAGAAAATGGATAAAATTACATAATATAACGTCCTAAGGTTTCATAGTTCATATATAAATATAATCAACATTAGGAAATATAAAAGCAAAAAATCGATACATATTGCATATATTGTAGATAGAAACTAATTCATGGACCTTAAAGTAGTGTGATAACTATCTCAATATGCTCATATAGAACCATATACAAAAATGGCATGCTTTGAAAGTAAGAGTGTTCTTCCTTTAATCCCTTGAACTACCAAAAAGAGCATGTTTGTTAAGCACATGAATCCCTCATCCCACAGTATAATGATCCAAGATAAAGGCTCGACCAATATACACATTAGAAGGGTGTTACCAAGTCAGATAACTTACGATCCTTTAATACCGATCCTTTAATCGTGTAAAAAATTGAACTTGATATATGATATTGTGTTAAATATGATTAATGAAACTATAATATTTAATTAACTATCCTAAGTCCTAACTTTTTAAATATTGAGTTCCATTTCATGTTTTCTATTAGTTGTTGCTCCTATCACAACTAAGAATCATAATCGGTGTCAAAACTTTATTAAACACCTTATCAAACCTAACAATACCTATTTTGTATTATTCCATATTCATTAATAAAAAAACCTTAAACATCACACTATCACATCAGTCATGGTCAAAACTACAACCAAAGCATGCAATCAAATTAAATACTGAAACTATTTTCAAAAACCAAAATATATAATTAAAGTTAATCTTGAAACATGCAACTCAATAAAAAAATGCAACGATTTGCCAAATCTGTATCAAAATCAAAACTTAAACATTATATACCTTAAGCATGATGAGTTTTATGATGAAAATACTCAAAACCATGCACGTTTTCTGAAACAATATTGTTAAAGAAATCGTGCCCCACATCTCCTTGATATATAATTTAGGGTTTTGAAAAGAAGTCGTGCTCCAGATCATTTGATATACAATTTAGGGTTTTGAAAATTATCATTGGATTGTTTGGGGATAAAATTATGTCTTTAAAAATATCAAATATAATTATGGAGTATATCTTGATATATTTTTGAAAATTAAAAGATATCAACATGGTTTTTTTAGACCATATTATTATAGTTTTGGACAGTAAAACACAAATGGTGGCTTGGCTAAGTTGGTTAAGGTCGTTGCATATTAACCATAGGTCACAAGTTCAAACCTAGCCATGAACAATATTTTTTAGAAAATTTTGAAATTTAATGCATTGTGGGAGCCATAATTTTGAAATTTAATTAAATTTGTGGTGCGAAGGTTTTCATCATTGATGGCCATTCCATGCATTTGGCCCACATATATATACACTCTAATCTAGCCCCTTAAAAGATATACCTAAAGGAGTTAAAAGAATCTTTAAATACGGTAAAGGTACCATTAACCATGGGATCCTGGTACCCAAATGATTCAGGCTTTTAGAATAACACATTACAGACGCTGATCATGTCGGAATTCCTTATACTCGGAAAAGTGCACTTCGAGATACAGTACCTTGGTGATAAACATGTAAAGCTGGATGTCAAGAAACAAAACAGCACCCGCAAAGTCTACAGCGGAGGCAGATTACGTGCGTTAACTACAAGATGTGCTCAATTAATGTGGATGAGGATACAGCTCAAGATATGGCTTCAACTACAACAAAACCCGTTGTAACTAGGCGACTCTCAGTCAGCCAATAGCAATATCATGCAACCCGTTATCAACAGACGCGAACAGAGCACATCCATACTCGTATCATTTCATAAATGATCAGGTTGAAAATAGTATAATTGAATTATATATTGTAAACTGAATACCAATAGCTGACCGATTGTTAACGAAAGCCCTTCTGAGGATCGTTTAAGGTTCTTGTCAAAGGATTGGAATGAGATGTTTAGACTCCAGCTGATCTGGAAGGTTCTAGACAAAAGAGACTGTCTTGAAATACATACATCAAAACATCACCATGTAAATATTTTTGAGAAAATAATAATACAAAAATATAAAACTTCAAAAGAGAAAATACAAAATTCAGAAAATCAGATATTTCAAAAAGATTACTTCTCGACGTGTCTTTAAGAATCCGAATTTTTAACCCAATTTACGTGCTTAAAATTTCGATTAACATGACACGGTGTGTAAATGAAGTTCGAGACGCGAGAGCTGGCAAATAGTTTCAAAACATGTCACTATCTAATTTTCTAGATGTCGTATGTGCAAATGTCAGTACATAACCTGGACATCAAATAAAGGAAGGTTATAACTTCACTCCCAACGATAAAATTAAACGTTTCTCGGTCTTGAGCTGTTCTAAACAATACCATTCAATGTTTTTTAGCTCAAGAAAAAGGGATAGGTGTACGTTTCAGTGCGCTGTACACCTTACCGTTAGAAAGAATCCTCAAACATTGTTTTTCAAAACGTTTACCACTGATTTTTACAAGATTTCTTTCCATGACAATTCAATAATCTTACAAAATCGTGTGTTCAAAACACTCCTACCACACAATGTTTTAAAAAACAATAATTTCTCAATGTCTATTTTTGAGGGGGAGTTTTTTTGAAAAACAAAGTTTTTAATGTTCGGTCGGATAACATCATACAACGACCATATCTTTATGTATTCAAAACATTATAAAAATGTTACCAAACCATTCCATTCAGACCATATATTCTCCCAAAGATTTTTCAAGAAACATATTAAAAATCACAAGGGGAATTATCTAAACACTAATGTATATTATTTAAAATAATTGAGAAAATGTAATTAAAAATATGATCTATTCGACTCAAGTGCAGAAGCAAAAGAAAAAGTTTTATGGTTCGAATCTTATACCCAACAACATCTTAATTTCATACGATCTGAAGTCATAAGGTGTTATGTTAGGAATACAATCCTATATCCAACCAGAAACCGAAGGATCTACCCAAGATAGATCCAAGTAAATATAGCAGTCCTTAGGTATTGATTGGAGATGAATATATAAGGGAATATATGTCGACTAAGATTTGAGCTAAACACTGGAACATCACAACAAAGTGTTAGTAATAACACTCCTGGTAAGCCCATTGAAGGACGTTGAAAATGAAAAAGAAATGTATGAATAAAGGTGTAAACAAAGAAGCCCTCCACACAACTATAAGGCAGAAACCGGTTTAATACATATGCTGGTGTCGAAATCACATTTGATTGCTGATATTGAAAACGACATCATGGGACCCGAGTGATGCATGCACAAAACCTTCCCCACCATCAGGGTTTTTCTCAACAAAAAATTGTCTCATTTGTCACGGAGATACACACGGTTATCTTTGAACATCTTATATCTATCCACAAATAAGCCAGGAATCAGTACTAACATTAGCTAGAAACGATTTAATAGGAAAAGTTTAAAGCTTTATGTTTGAAAATAAACAAAAAGCACAAAACATATGAAAATAAGCCACGTCTTATAAGATTATAAATAAGCTCCAATAAGCTTTTTGAACTACAAATAAATAACTTAACTTAAAAATGATTGATGACAGGTTTGAACCTTCAATGACATATTTGACATAAAAAATGACATATTTGACATACATGACCAATTTGAGACAATATATAGCCCATACGCCTCACAACAATACAATAATTCCTATTCTAGTCCTTGCGTATGTATCTATCGTAAACTATGGTAATTCTGTAAATGTCGTCACATAAATGAATTCCTAATAACGAGGTAGTTAAACGAAGAAATTCAACGTTAGTGGAGGCTGCTCGAACGATGCTGATATTTTCTTGTGCTCCATTATTCTTATGGGTTGAAGCTATAACTACTGCGTGCTATACTCAAAACCAATCCATAATTCATAAAAAGATTCAACAAAACACCATACGAGCTTATTAACAATAGAAAACCATATATCTCATTTTTACATGTATTCGGGGCTCTTTGTTATCCCAAGAATGATCGTGAGGATATTGGAAAGCTTGGTGCGAAAGGTGATATAGGCTTCTTTATTGGTTATTCTACTACTTCCTATGCTTATAGAGTTTACAACCGCAGGATAAAAAAGGTTATAGAGACGATGAATGTCACATTTGATGAGCTTTCAGCAATGGATTCTGAACAATGTAGTTCAAAACCCGAGCTTCAAGGAATGACTTCTGGACACATCAGTTGAGGACTCGATCTTACTTATGCTCTGTCAACAATAACATCTCAAAAACCAACTGAACATGAATTAGATCTCTTGTTTGAAGCAATGTATGATGATTATATAGGTGGTCAACCGTCAGATGCTACAAGAACTGCTCTTACTGCACCAGTAACTCAAAATCTTCAGACTCCAAATGCATCTACAACAACTACAAAATATGCACCAACACTAACAAATTCATCTTCACAGGCTCCAACTATTCCAATCACTTCACAGGATGTTGATGAGCGACAACACAACAATAACATTTTCAGCAACAAAATGATCAACCAAAACTCCAATCTGAAGCAGTTGCTGATAATATCAATAATGCAATGTTCGACGAGAATATGTTCATAAATCCATTTGCTACACCATTCACAAGTTTTGATGAATCATCTTCACAATATGTGGATCTGTCGAACATGCATACGTTCTATTAACTTGATGACATAAAATAACGTTACTTTTATAGCATCATTTATCCCATGTAAATAACCCATTTTATATAATTATTGCAAAGAATTGTTACTTAATCGTTTATATTTGAGAATTGCAGTAACTATGGAGTACTTGATGAAGATTAGCAAAAAGGCACGCATTTTGGAGCTTAAACGAAGACATTTGAAGATTACTGTTCTGACATCCTATACGCTGTATCGATCAAGGAAGATAAGGCGTATTTGTGCCTGCACTTCACTAAAGAACACAAAGGAACAAGGATCAATACGCCGTATCCAGAGGAGTCTATACGTCGTATTCAAGATATAGTAATTAAATATTCCAAAAGATATCGAACGTAGTCCCTACTCCAAGAAACCCCTGATATGCCGTATTGACCTCAGTTAATACGCCGTATCGACCAAATTCTAGACCTTATAAATAGAAAACCTAAATATAGGGTTTTAGTGTGCTAAATCATATTTTTGATACCTCAACCATAAAAGTCTATTTTCAAAAGAGAAGAAGAGCAGAAGAGGTCGAGCATAGCAATTAATTCTATAGGAAACAACTTGTAATCTCTTATACTCTTGTAATCGTTCAGATTTTGGTATCATTCGTTAACTCAGTTAGTTTACCTTGGCTAAATTATTACTCTTGTATTGATTATGACGTTTGAAGGCTAATACCTTTGGGTATTAGCCATTATTATGAAGATTTGAATGTTTAGTTTTGTTTATCTCGATTGTTTAATTTATCGTTGACTGCTTGTTTATGTTTATCAGTTTATACTTGTTTACGTGCTTTTGTATGCAACCTATCATTCAACTGGATCTAGTGATACGGACCAAGTAATCTAGATGCCGGGATGACTCTCCATATAGTAATTTATACATCTAGACCAATAGGATCACGAATAATAACCTATCTTTGCCTTTAGATTGCGAGCTTAGTTGGACCGGCAGGTGACCCTTGGGATCAACGAGTACGTTCTCAATTAATTGGTAAAGACTTGGTTAGTGGACTACTAGTGTATGAATTGCCTTTAAGCAGTAAGTGGGTAAAGTCTCTATGAGCTAGGGTTTAACAAGATCACCATTGCTTTAATCCCTAAGATAGATTATAATCAGCAAATAAGGATGCTTTATGCGGATACGTTTAATTGTGACAGAATTCTTCGTATCTAGGTCTTAGGAAGAAGTAACGCCTAAGTCTTAAGAATGATATGCCGCCTCGAGATAAGTAATCATTGCACTAAATAAACAAACCAACGTTCTAATTGGATTAATAATGGTTAATACAGTTTTCTTATATTTGGCTAGACCGCTCTTTTATCTTCTGTTAATTTGCTTGCATGTGTTTTAGTGTCTTAAGTTGATTTTAGTCACCACAAAACCCGTGCCAGTCTCTCAGGCTGAAAACCCCCTTATCCGTTAGATTTAGGATTAACATAGGTTTAGCATAGGTTTTTATTAAGGAATAGAATATTTAGTTTAGATACCAACTGTTTATGAAAATTGAAAAGATTATTTATCGCTCTTAGTGATCGACGCCCGACTTACCACGAAATCCCTTCGTTTTTTATTGAGGGTAAATGCGTTAAGTGTTGTTTTTGGTAAAGTCGACAAAATATAAATTTAAAACCTAAAACTTAAATTACAACCACACAACGACACATCAATCATTATATAAACAACGAAAATATTAAATAGAGTATTATTAACAAATAATCAATTGTTTGACAACAATAATATAATTCCTTACGGTTAACGAATTACTGTGGACATTTAATTAAACAAGCGTAAACTCAAACATTGTTTCAACTTTTTTTAAATTAAACAAAAACTAGTAGGTGGTGATGTAACTCTATAACTTACGATGTTGTATTTATATTAAATACCTTATACTTATACGACCTATAATTAATTAGGTTGCATTCCGGATCGTTTACGACGATTACTTTGTTGATTTTGCGATAATCACCAATTTCTCTAAGAGGAGAGTTTATAGCCCCTCTTTTACTTATTTTACATTTACTTTACAAATCTCGGGGGAGAATACATGCTCGTTACAACTTGTTTGCATGTCCATTTACAATCACTTTTACATACTCTTCTACATACTTTTTACATACTTGATTTCGTAACTCATTTATACACTCGGATACATGAACGCTATTGATTACAAACTCATTTTCATATCTCCTGGTGAGATACAATACTTATTTTTACTTATGGATGCAACAACTTTACTTTTCCCGAATGATTATGAGTTTAGCTTAAGTGGATTGTATTATTTATTACTCGAAGGGTAAACGCGTTTGTGTTGTAAGAATAGATCTATTTGGGGATTGGACAATCCCGTTCGGTGTGGTAGCTCTCATAGTTCGCGAATTTGAACTAACAACTTATACCATATCGGATCACGACTAGCTTGGTGTCTACAGGGCCAACAACTACTTACTGGAATTCTTAATGTGCCTTGAATAAAGTGGCATACTTTTAAGTCTGCACCTCAGTTTCATGAACTTAGAGTAATAGTAATCACTCCTTACAATACATACTTAAAACATTTTGTGATATTGTGCTCATTACAATACATACTTGAAACATTTTGTGATATTGTGCTCATTACAATACATACTTGAAACATTTTGTGATATTGTGCTCATTACAATACATACTTGAAACATTTCATGATATTATGCTCATTACAATACATACTTGAAACATTTTGTGATATTGTGTTCATACATTGTTCATACTCTTTAATCAATTGTGATCTAAACTTTTATACAAATCTTTGATTCCAACATTTTAACAAACGCATTTTGTGTGGTTCGTGTTTACACGCATTTTAAGAAAACCTATATATTTGAGTTTATGCATTGCAAGTCTTGTATGGACGGGACTTGTAACACAGTAAGTTTGGATATATAGTTTTTGTGATTTACATTTACATTTACAAAATCTATGAACTCACCAACTTTATGTTGACACTTTTAAGCATGTTTTTCTCATGAGAATAAGATGCTTGACATAATTAATGTGCATGGAGTCCAAACTTTATAAGATTTCATTTCAAACGACACATTTAGAGGTCATTCTCTCATTAGCTGTGCAATTATTACTCAAGAAGTAACGCTTACGCGGGACCTTATTTCGCTTGACGACCCATTTTAGGGTGTGTTATATATTGGTATCTAGAAGCCAATGGTTATAGGAACAAAGTTGCATATTTTTACCTAGACTATAACCATTTTCACTAACATACATCACATCCAAACGTTTTCATGTGCATACACACAACTTGCTTAATTGCTTACACTATTGCTTTACATGAAATTACCCATATATGCTTACATTCCCTTACATATATTTTACATGTATTTATATAAGAGTTATTTATATAAATACTAGAACATTTCTTAAGGCAATGTAACACTATAAACTCGTATGTCCTAACAATTATCCAAACATTAATTTATCTTATATGATATTTTACCATCATTCATTTATGTCATGATGCATTCCATTTCGCCATGTTACGTTTCCATCCCTGCTATGAGTGCATATTCATTTACCATACATCATCTTGCATCACATTTATCTTCCATACGGCACGCATCTTGCATGGTTTCATATAAAGGTGATTTATATAAACTTTTACTTGTGCAGGTTATGGCTGCACCTACTATTCCCGTCTCTGCTGATTCCTTCGAGGGGAGTTTCGGAGATATGATTGACATCGGTTTGTGGATGTATCCACATTGGTGTCCGTCGCTTAAATTTTTTTCTTGCAGCGATCATTTGTTGTGATGACACTAGCCCAACACGGGGAGGCGATACAGGGTATTCAGGAGCATTTGCTAGAGGTGCCTATACAGGAGAAGTTGAGGGATATGAGGGATAGGGTAGATATTGCTGAAGCAGAGAGTGTTTCTCTACGTGCTACGATTAGGATGATGAGGGCAGTCGAGATGGTTCTTCGTAACCGTGTGAGGGATGAGAGACAGACTCGTATTGAGATTGAGCGTCAGTTGACTTCGGTTTAGGAGTCCCACCGTCAGGATCGAGAGGACTTCAAGAAACTCAAGGATTTCATGACCAGTCAGTACGGATATCGCTCATAGATATGTTGGTTCTTGATTTATGTATTGCACTAGTATTGGAGAACTGTAGTATTAAGAAACGATGTAGTCTTTTGGTGGGAAAACAATGAAATCAATCATCTATCAAATAAATGAGTTGTGAAAATTTCATCAATTTTACTTAATTCTCTATTTATTCATGCAAATCACTCATTAAAACATTATAATCTTATAAGCATTTTTCGTCACCTTATAAACCATTTTACTATCATTGACAGAATTATTTCACTCGTGTTTAATGAACTAATGTTTTATAAACTACCTTACAATCATTTTACCATTACCTTATGAACTATCTCATTTTTGTTTCATAAAATAATAAACTACATTGCTTTCATTATATAAACTATTATTTTGCAATATTTGATGAAAATGAGCATCTCGTCGTTAGCCCTCAAATATACATAGCCTGATCACGAATGTATAATTCAGGAAGAACCATGCCATGATGAGAGTAGTCACCTTAAAGCTTTTGTCAAAATTAATTTCTACTTACATTCTTGAAGAGCAAAAATTTTGTGTGCGTATTCATAAAACATGTCTGTCACAAGAAACTAAATTAATAACCATAGCAACTAGGTAGACATTTACACTACCTTGCTACATAGAGTCGACATCATCCTACGCCAAATCCTATGTCCGAAAGTCGAGACGCATCGTTAGTCACCCTAGGGCAATCCGCCGATAAGTTTAACCGTCAACAAGAAATTAAAACCAGTACTAATGATGCTCTATATTAAGATAACAATTTAATAGCACATTGAGCAGGAGGATTAAGATGAGTGTATATACCAACCTCTTCATCAACACCACTCCGGAAGGCAACTCAACTTGAATTTCAAGACGAAATTCTTTTAACACGGGGAGACTGTAACAATCCGCATTTTCAAGCCATTCTACGTCAATAAATATTCAACTATTTCTTTTTAACTTTTACGCATTAACTTTTAATTTTCACCGTTTAGTTAAATCGCGTAAACTAAAAATAATCGATTAACGTAAACCGACATTAAACAAATAAAGTTTATGTCAAGCGAGTGTTATATAATTATTACGAAGATAATTTATAACTTTTCACTTTTTATTTTTATTCGTTACGTAAAACATTTACGTTTCACAATATATTGCATTTGTGCATGCATGGAAGCACCAATACCTATCTATACTTCAACAAATACCCACTATTATACTCAATACCAAAAATTATATAATCTCTTAAATATGCATACCCATGTCCAGTTCTACAACACACCAACACAAGCATATAATACCTTTTAGCTTCTAGAAGGAAATATGTGCTTATTACTTAAACTACACTATCCTTTAACCATCATGTAAACCCTAAGATATTATCCATGGGACTTCAAGTTTGCTTTTGACCCTTTCTTTCACTCCTACCCACGACAATAAGAGGAAGAGAAGACCAAGCTTGTCCTTGCAAGGTCATTCCGTCTAATCCTATGTGTTTACTAGTCCTTGTAAATCTCTAAACCATGCTTCCTTTTCTCTTTTGCAAACCGGACCCCTTCTCCTAAGTCCATGGTTTTGCTAAGTGGTTTAGTAAATATTTTGACTATAAATAAGACACTATTGTAAGCCTTTCACACACTCTTATTACTTGCAAAAAAAGATAAAAAAAACTCTCTTGTTTCTCTCTAAAACCTACGACAAGAAAAAGGTCCCAAAAAGAGTTCATAGTTTTCATTTCTACAACAATACAAGTATACAAGTGTGTTTAGGGTTAATATCTAAGGTATATCAAGTGGTTTTGCAATATTAGGATTTCATTTAAGCAAGGTTTTTAAGAAAGGAAATTAAGGTTTCCAAAGAAGAATTCAAATTTTATAAAAAGGATTTCGGGTTGAAGATTTAAGTTTAACTTTGTGTTCATCTCTCCTTTCATTCATACAAGGTCTAACATTATCTCTACACTTTCATGATTATTTCATTCATATACAGTGACATCTTTATTATTTTGGTTTAAATCACATTTGCATTTTATAAAGTGTTATAAAATAAAACAGAAATTTATACATAATAAGGAAAAACATTATTCAATGAAAAGGTGTTTAAATATGTTAATGCAAGAACATATTTTATTTGGTATATTACAAGTGATGGATAAATTATATAATTAATTGTTACAAATTTATTTATATAGTTTTATAAATAAATAATTGTTCTAGACATTATATTTGGACACATTGGACATAAAATAGATGAACATAAATTAGAGGACTTAAATTATACTAGTGGAATCGTCGGTAATTAGGATTAATTAAAGAGTCTTGTAGAGTTAAGAAGATTATAAAAACAGTTTATATATATATATATATATATATATATTATATTGTATATTTATATATATATATATATATATATATTATATATATCTATTTAGATATTATAACTTGAACAGTTTGTATATTCTGGATTAGCTTCGGATTTGTTATGCAAAATACAAATTAAGGATATGATAGTGCGTTTTCAAGATGATTTCGCAATTATAAGAAACTTGTAAAAACAGAGTTATACGAGGAGATGAATTTTACGTGATTTAGCATATTAAATATTATAAAAGTGCTTTTATATAAAACAGTTTGTATGTTACTGTTTTTGTTTACAGATTTTTATAAAATTTGATAAACATTATTATTATGATGATTATCTCGATTGATTTCGTTACATTAAAGAATCGAAAAACGGACTTAAAACGAAGAAAGTTATGAATTGTTATAAAGAGAGCTGCAGGGAGGAAATTGCGGGTTTTGAAAATCGGTGATTTTGAAGGCTTTCGGGTCACGTTTCGGCTAAAGTGTTAAAACTACAAATTGTTGGGAATGATGGCTTTACCAAAATAACCAAGTTTGACGGAATCTTAGAAGTGTTTAGATTGTGAACTAAAAATTATAGAAGCTAGATAACTTTTATATAAAATTTTCTGCACTTTTATAAATACATTGTTTTATGTTAGATATATAAATTAGGGTTTTTGAGCGTTTTTGGGTCCGTTTAGGCTATAAAAACTTTAAGAAATAATGTAGTGTTACTTATATAATATTTATATTTATATATGTTTTTATAACTTTATAAATATTATTTTATAGAATAATTAAATTATTTATATAATATCATTACATAAATAACAAAAATATTAAATCAAGTGTTAGTAACAAATAATCAATTATTGGGCAAAGATATTATTTTACGGATACATATACTTAAACATTAATCAACAAGCATGACTTAAACATTGTTTCGACTTTTATAAATCAAAACAAAAACTCTTAGGTGATGATATAACTTTATAATTTATATTGTTGTATTTATTTCAAATACACTATATTCTTACGACCTATAACTTAATTAGGTTGCATTCGGATCACACGTGACGTTTCACTTATTTGAGTTCCTAGAGTCAATACATTTCACTTGAGGTGAGTTTCATGGCCCCTATTTTATTTCTTTATAACTCCTTTGGGGGAGGATACATGCGCATTTACAAAATCATTTATACACTTATTTTCATAACTTACTTACAAACTCATTATATGATTGATTTCAAACTCATTTACATGTTCGTTTCAACTTGTTTACTTAATCGTTTACATGCTCATTTATAAACTTGTCACTACTCGGGTGTTCCAGGTAGGGCATCTAGTATGAGCACATGTCCATTAAGTCACTGCTCGGGTGTTCCAGGTAGGGCATCTGGTATGAGCACATGTCCATTAAGTCACTGATCGGGTGCTCTAGGTAGGGCATCTGGTATGAGCACATGTCCATTAGGTGTATGCTTCTGGTGTCCTAGGGGAGGAAGGACACTTGGAGTTATTGAGCATATATCTATTAAAGCGTCAATGCTCGGGTTTCCAGGTATAGAGGCACCTTGAATTGGCTCATTATTCTAGATTTCTGTTAGTGCAAGTCGAAATAACATTTTCGTGGACTTACGCTGTATATATTAAATGGTCACACACACTTTATAAATCTTTGATTCTAACATTTATACTTACATTTTTGTGACTATTGTATAGGTTAAAACGGTCATACACACTTTATAGATCCTTGATCCAACATTTATACTTACATAAACCTATAAACTCACAAACTTTATGTTGACACTTTAAGCTTGTATTTCTTAGGTGAATAGTATGACAATGTCTATTTTATAAGGTTTAGTTACCTAGAATAGCAAAACATATGGACATTTTGACCTCTGTCTAATTATTTCGTTGAGTAACTTTACATAGGTGTGTCATTATTTAGTGTTAAATGTTTTTTTAAGAACCCTAGTTATACGAACGCACCTTCGACCTATGATCCTAGTTAACGGTCTTAACGATTAACGATGTGCTCAAAGGTCATTAGGACAATTCGTTCAATAACCATTAATAAACATAAGTCATTCACTTTTATGAACTTAGGTAACTTCGTTCATTATAACTTGCAAGTTTCCCGATAAACCCGATATTGCGTAAATTTTTATGTTTTTGAACTTACGCTTCTTATAATGGACTTAAAACACTTCTGATGTGTCGCTGTGTAGGTGTTATTTATGTATCAAGTTTAACTATTTATATTTTGCCGACTTAACCTAAAAATAACACTTTAACGGGCAGAAGTTGTACTAGTCAAGGATGTAGCTTGTGGGAAGTAGGGTGTCGATCTCTAAGGAGCGAGAGTGTTAATTCCATAATTTATCAGTTAATTTTAGAGAGATCTAAGTTATACCTAAAACTAATTGTGCACAAAGGGGGCGGGTTTCAGCTTGAGAGGCTGGCATGGTTTTGTGTATTCTACTAAGAGTTTTTGATGACAAGTAAAGCAATAAACAACACAAAGAGAAGACAAACAAACGATTAGACAAGCAGGATCGAGTAACTAATGTAAGGAAAACGTTTTTATCAACCATGTATAATTCGAATAATCAATGCAGGTTTGTTTATTTAGTGCAATGATTGTCTTATCTCGATGGGCATATCATTCCTAGACTTAGACGGTACTTCTTCTTAAGACCTAGAAACGCTATTCAGGTACTACAATTAGAGCATCCGCATAAAGTAAGCTTTGTTGATTATAATCTATCTTAGGAGATTAATAATGGTGCTCTTACTAAACCCTAGCTCATAGAGACTTTACCCACTTACTGCTTAACGGCTCTTTATATACTAGTAGTCCACTGTCTGAGTCCTTACCAATGGAATAAGAACGTACTCGTTGATACCAAGGTCGCCTTATGGCTCAACTGAAGCTCTAATAAACTAAAGGCAAAGATAGTTCAATATTTGTGATCTTATGATTCTAGGTATATAAATTGCATATGGAGAGCTATCTCGGACTCTTAGCCTACGCCCAAACAACACCGAAGTTACGGCGCATTAAATATGTAGGACTAGACCTAGTTGAATGATAGGTCGCATACTTAAGCACGTAAATGAATATAAATTGATAAACATAAACAACTCAAATTAACTCGATAAGTTAAGGCAATCTGAGATAACAAACCAAACATTAGATCTTCATAAACATGGCTGATACTTAAAGGTATCAGCCGTTACTCATTGTAAAAATACACACGATTTGATATACGAACGATTAAAATACTCTGAACCTCAATCGAACGCGCGCTTTCGGTTGCGCAAAGATTACAAGAACATTTCCTATGATCTCTTGAGGCTTTTTCTGACCTCTTGATGTCTTCTGATTGTCTCTTGGTCGACTAGGTGGTTTAGGGATTTACTTGCATACCTAAGACTGAGTTTAGGGTCGTCTATTTATAGTGTCTGGAATCGCGTCGATACGTCGTATCCATCCATGTGGGATACGGCGTATTAGGGATTTATTAGAGTAAGGACCACGTTTGATATCTTCCAGAATCTTCGTGTATAATAAACCTTGGATACAGCGTATAGAGGATCCTGGATACGGCGTATTGGGTCTTCAATCCTTCGTGGTTATCTGTGAAGTGTAGGCACGGATACGTCGTATCTTCCTTGATGGATACGGCGTATTGGTCTTCAGAATCGTAATCTTCAAAATATCTTCATTTAAGCTCCAGAATGCGCGCCTTTTGCTATCTTTCACCAATTACTCCATAATTACTGTAATTCTCAAATATAAACCATTAAGTAACAATTCTTTACAATAACTAAACAAAATGGGTTAATAACATGGGATAAATGATGCTATAAAATAGACGTTATTTTATGTCATCAAATATCCCCCCACTTGAATCCTACTTGTCCTCAAGTAGCCTTTAGAAGTTTATAAAAATATATCCCTAAGGATATTTTCCGTTAAAGCATTTATTTGATCTATTACAAGTACACAACCAAACACCTCACGAAATAGGAAGATGAAAACACTCAAATCACTCAACTAATCTATGTGGTAACATGTAACTAATTCGCTCAATTGCTCGGTCGTGACGAGTATTCTATCATAAGCTTGGCAAGGATACACATCTCCACCACTAAAGCCAAGGAGTAACAAGTTTATAAAGGTAAATATGGGTTTTTGTATGGAAAGGCTTACGGTTGATCATTCTACAATCTTTCACCAGAAGTACCACTCCAACAAGGCAGCTGAAGCACACATACATGGCCGTAACGACAGAATAGACATGTGTGTTCGATCACATCCTCATTCGAATTTAACCAACAGTTAGGATGAAGAATGATATAGGGTAGGAACCTTCTAACTTTCACCAAAAGTCATAAACCAACGAGGCAGCTAAGACATGCATACATGGCCGTAACGACAGAATAGACATGCATGCTCAAACAAGTCCTCATTCACGTAAAACCAGCGGCTAATCATTAGGTGAGAGGGAAGTAAATTGTTGTTAAATAAAAATCAAGAAACAAATAGATTAAGACTAAAGTACAAGTTGCTAGACACTTTTTCCCGACCGTTACCATGATAAAGACACAACTATTTACAACGTCTTGATCATTGATCAAAAATAACAACCTAAGTTGGCGTTCCCATAACGGTCAACTTCCAATCATCCCTAAACTTTACATACTCTACAAGACAAGTGGCGATATCTTCTACTTTGTACAATACTCAACATCATTTATTTTTTAGACGTATCAACGAATAATCGATCATTCGTGTAATTCCTTCGGTAATTACGAAACGATTATCTTTAAACTTTCTTTCTCTCTTTTTTTGTATTTTTCTCATTTTTTTTGCTAACAATACTTCAAATCTCGGTGTAGTTTCACCATCTTCACGATCATAATAATTCTGGATAATTCCTTCGTTGGTTCTTCATTCTTCGGATTCACTATTAATTGTGATGGTAGTAAAATCACACGAGTTTTGACTACTAATATACATTTATGTAGTTTCTTATTTTTTTTACACAAACATGAACTAGAGAGAGAAAGCTAGAGAGAGAGATGGATGGGAGAAAACATACTAAAGAGTGTGTGTAAAAATGATTCAACCAACACCCTCTCCATGTGTAGAGAGGGCTTTTATACAGAGGGTAAATCGGGCTTTCCATGGGCTTGCCATGGGCTTTCTATGCTTTGGCCCGGTTAGCTTACTAAATAATACATAAAATTGTCTAACTATTACAAATGCTCGTGAGATCGATAATGATCGTCACTTCACTAAAAACTGAATTCCTAACAATCTCCCCTAAGGGACGATCGTTGAGATCTCATAAATGATCAATACTTTCTGTATTTCTAACAATCTCCCCCTAAGGGGTGATCATAGAGATCTCTCCTTGTGACCTTAATCATTAATCGTTGAAGCTTCTTGTCTTGATCTTAAGTCCTTTTTGTGTAATAGTTAATCTTTTGTCTTGCATCTTTATGTAGTGATCTTTGACTTGTGGCTTGAGCTTGTTTCTTTAAGATTGTCATTGTATGTAATCTTGAGCTTTCTTGAGATCATCAGCCAAATTTAATCTCTAATCATCATCTTGTGATCTTTTGCCATCTTGTATGCTTGTGACTTTTGGGCCAACATGCTCATACTTGTTGCAATCTTGAAAGCTTGACTTTATGTTCGTATTTCTTCATCAATTCATAACTTCATCATTTTGACATACTGAAGAAGAAGTTGATATCAGAGTTTATGGAAGCTTTGGATCATTCTTTCTTGATGTTATAAAGTCATTGAGTCTTGAGTATGAGCATGTGGCTATGAACTTGACTCTGCTGGAACGAGGTATTTGCATCTCCATCTTTACTTGAACCTGTAATAAAACAGTTAGCAATAAAGCTTGTAGACGAATATGGCTTTGTCATTTGCCCGAGTTTGCTTGGCTCTAGATCCATTGAGGACGACCTGTGATCAGGTAGATTCAATCTTAAGAAGAATCTCCTTAACAGGATTTCCAGTATAAGTGTCGGATCTTCTAATGTATGAACATCAGAAACACCTAACTTGCTTGTTCTCAACAAGGTTTCTATAGAACTTTGTACCAACATCCTCTTTTTTGTATTGTTCCAATGACTCTCATAATTCTTTGGCAGTCGTGGTCTTGCAGTACACGTTGTACAAAGAGTCCACCAGACCATTCAGAACATAGTTGTGACACAAGAAGTCAGAATGTTTCCATGCTTCCACAGCTTGCACAGCCTGTGCATTAGAAAGTTTACCTTCTTTAGGAGGTCCCACCTGAGGTGCAGTCTCATTTAAGTACCGCGCAAGGTTCAAAGTTATGAGATAGAAGAACATCTTCTGTTACCACCTCTTAAATTTCTGCCCATTGAATTTTTTTGGTTTTTCCGCATGATTAGCAACTATGTTGGTAACCGGCGCACCAGTTACGTTCACAGGAATAGTCACAATCGTGTTTGTCATCATGACAGATCAAACACAAACAGTTAAATAAACTGTTATAAACTGATATCCAAGAAATTCAATCCTGATTTCTATAATCTTGTACCGAATCTGCTTCAAACAAACTCAATCTTGGTTTCAATGAATCAATAGACCAATTTAATAGAAACTCAATCTTGGTTTCAAAATAAACTGATAAGAACAACTGCTTTTAAAAAATCGTTATAAATCTGTAATTTTCTCTAAGTTAAAAATCTGTTTAATTAAAACTGATTTCCAAAGAAACTCAATCTTGGTTTTGACAGAAAACAGTTTATAAAACCTGTTAATAATATTTAATCCGATTTTAAGAAAGTGTTTATAATTCTGTTAAACAGAATCTGTTTTAAGATTGTAGGGAAACATGTATACTTTTATTAAAATAAAATCATATTACAATTAATAATAATTAACAGAAAATAAAACAGACAGAATTGGGTAGAAGCAGAAGACAGACACTATGAACGATAAATAAGAAAACAGTAAAAGGTCGTGGAACGAGGCACGTGTTGGACACGCTTCCCTTAAAACATAGATTCGCCGTCTGTTTCCAGGGTACAACATTCAAAGCTGTTGTACAGCCGGACCTGACATACTTGCCTGAAATATCACGGAAAACAGAGTGCTTCTAATCGAAAAGACTGCTGGAAAACTTGTTAATGGAGCTTTTCTCTTCTTGTGTTTTTTTGTTGTGTTCTTGGAACTGGTTGAAGATTGCCATCTATTTATACCATTATATGATGATGGTGTAATGGTGCAATCTAATGTCACATTAATGCCTTAATAATGATGCATTAAATTTTCTGTTATAAACCTTTGAGTCAAATAATAACTGCCAATTAAATTGTCAATTAATGACCCATTAATTTACAGTTATAAACATTTGAGTCAAATAATAACCGCCAATTAAATTGTCAATTAATGACCTATTAATTTACAGTTATAAACCTTTGAAACAAATAATAACAGCCAATTCAATTGTCAGTTTCCAAACAAAACTCATAACTGACATTTAATCATTTTTCCTCCATTCCAAATACCTTCTTTGAGACTCGATATCTCATTCACACTAACTCTATTTTGGACATATACTGGCTCGACTTGGCCTTACATTTAATAATTATATTTACTAATAATTATTTATGTCCAAATTTAGAGAAAACACATTTTTCACTAAAATTTTCCAACAAAAACTTGAATTGAGGTGAGTTATTTTGCATACTAGTTTCTCCATACATACCAAGGGACAAATCTAGACCATCCATTTCATTAGATTAAAAAGACAAGATTTAAGAAAAAAAAACATGGAGGGACTAAAAGTGTAAATTTACTAAAACTCACACTACCACTCCCTCATTTTTTTATAGTTGGCAAATCTTGCCCAAATTGCAATTAATTGACTTTTTTGACATTTTGTACGTATTTTAACCTTTTTTCCTTTTTTACGTTTTTTTACGTTTTTTACGTTCTTATACGTTTTTTTACGTTCTTATACGTTTTTATACGTTTTCGTCCATTTTTTACGTTTTCGTTTGTTTTTCTACGTTTTCGTTTGTTTTTTTATGTTTTCGTCTATTTTTTACATTTTCGGCCTTTTTTTTACGTTTTCGTCGGTTTTTTTATGTTTTCGTTCGTTTTTTTACGTTTTCGTCCATTTTTTAACGTTTTCGTCAGTTATTTTACGTTTTGGTTTTTTTACGTTTTCGTCTGTTTTTTAGGTTTCCTCCGTTATTTTACGTTTTCGTCAGTTTTTTTACATTTTCGTCCGTTTTTAACGTTTTCGTCAGTTATTTCACGTTTTCGTCTTTTTTTACGTTTCATTTGTTTTTTTTACTTTTTTAGTTTTTTAACGTTTTGTCTGTTTTTTATGTTTTCGTCAGTTTTTTACGTTTTCGTTAGTTTTTTACGTGTTCGTCTAATTTTTTACATTTTCGTCCATTTTTTTATGTTTTCGTCTCTTTTTTACGTTTTCGTCTGTTTTTTTCGTTTTCGTCTGTTTTTTACGTTTTCGTCTGTTTTTTTACGTTTTCGTCCTTTTTCAACGTTTTCGTCAGTTATTTTACGTTTTCGTCTTTTTTTACGTTTTCGTCTGTTTTTTACGTTTTCATCAGTTTTTTAACGTTTTCGCCAGTTATTTTACGTTTTCGTTTGTTTTATTACCTTTTCGTCTTTTTTATGTTTTCTCCGTTTTTTACGTTTTCGTATGTTTTTTTACTTTTTTGACATTTTCTTACGTTTTCGCACGTTTTTTTTACTTTTTCATACGTTTTTGTCCGATTTCGCACGTTTTCTTTCGTTTTCGCACGTTTTCGTCCGTTTTCTTTCATTTTCGCACCTTTTCGTCCGTTTTCGCACATTTTCTTACGTTTTCGCACGCTTTCGTCCGCATTCGCGCGTTTTCGTAGGCTTTCCCTCGTTTTTGTCAACTTTCTCACGTTTTTGTCAGCTCTCGCGCGTTTTCGTCAGATCTCGCGCGTTTTTGCTAGCTCTTGCCCGTTTCCGCCAGCTCTCGCGCGTTTTCGTCAACTCTCGCGCGTTTTCGCCAACTCTCGCGCGTTTTCATCATCTTTCGCGCGTTTTCATCAGCTTTTGCGCTTTTTCGTCAACTTTCGCACGCTATCCCGTTTTTGTACGCTTTCGCCCTTTTTGTACGCTTTCGTCTACTTTCGCACGTTTTCTTACGATTTCGCATGTTTTTGTACGTTTTTGTTTGTTCTCGTACGTTTTCACACGTTTTCTTTCATTTTCGCATGTTTTCTTTTGTTTTCGCACGTTCTCATCTGTTTTCATTGTCCGTTTTCATATGGTTTGTCAGTTTTCGAGTCGTTTCAAAACGTATCATCCGTTAGTTTCTTCAGTTTTTTAGTCCGCTTTTCTTCGTTTTCGTTGGTTTTTTTTGTCCGTTTCAGAATTTTTTGGTCTATTTCGGCCGCTTTTGCCCGTTTTTGTCATTTTTAGATGGTTTTTCCGTTTCATACACTTATCATGATCACTGGAATTTATGCGCCAAACGCTTTAAAACTCTAACCACTAAACCCTATACCGCAAATACCAACCCATAGACCACTAGTTATAAATATCGTCACCAAGTAGTATAGACATAAACCTTAAAATTTCAAAACACGAGGGATCCTGTCAGAAAGACAAGGCGAATCCGTATAATACATCAATGCTACCAAAAGAAACTCTAAACTGCTTAAGCCACTAAAATGATACCAAAACCACCAAACCGCTTAATATAGGTATAGTATCACAACCTGTATATACATTAAACCTTTAAATTGTTATACATAAAAACCCTAAACCTCTTCCCACTATGAACCTTATATAAAATTTCTAAACCCCTAACTCACTAATTATTAATATCACAATTTGTATATATCATAAACTTTAAAATATATGTCAAAAACTCTAAAACCCCTAACCCCTAAACCTATACCAAATAACCCAAAACCCATAAATACTGGTATAATTATCACAAGTGATTAGTATACATAAACTTTAAAATAACTATACCAAAAACCTCTGAACATTATACATGAAAACCCTTAAATCCGCTCTAACCTAGGTATAATATCACAAGTGAATATATACATAACTTTAAAACCTATAACCAAAATGTCCTAAACCCTTACCACCTAAACCTACTATACCGAATATACTCCTAAACCACTATACTACTAAACTTGTATACCGCAAAACCTAAACCACTAAAACGAGAGAAAATTCCATATTACCAAAAAACCTAAACCCCTCCTAACCACTAAACACAAAATACCAAAAACCTAAACCCACGAAGTACTAACACCATATACCAAAAACACTGAACCCAACTAAACCACTAGGTATAATATCACAAGTGATATATAGATAAATTTAAAAATGATATGCCAAAAACTCTAAATCCTATACCACTAACATATACCTCAAAACCTTAAACACTCAACTAAAGTATTAAATATCACAAGTGATATATACTGAAACTTTTGAATATATACAAAACCCTCAACCCCTAACACACTAGAACCGTACCTAAAAACCTTAATCCTAAGACACTTAGGTATTATTATCCACACAGTGATATATATATTATATATATATATATAGTATAGTAGTGTATTTTATAATTATATATAATAGTATATACTATATATACACTAGTTGCAAATGCCAGTCGATGGCTGGGCTGCTTTTTGAGTATCCTGAAAAAATTGTAACGGTTAATGACGTATTCTGAACGAACAATGTAAATTATTAATAGCGTGAATATTACGAACAAAAACACATGACACTTAATCGATAATAGAGGAAATAAAACTTAAGATAAAGCTATCCGTTAAAGGACGAAAGTTTATAGTTTTAGTTCAAATTTCAATGGAGAGAATGATTTTAAAAAATATCACTTTGTAACAGGTACCCACCAAGCGTTCTTGCTCTGATCCTCTCCCAGAAAGCAGCTTTTCTTAACATCTTAATGGCAGCATTTGAACCTCGCCATCTTCATGATAGACCGTTCCATATGTCCCAACACCCAGCTCTTTTCGTTCTTCAAGTTCAACATTCTTTATTATCTACACACGTGGTTTAAAGATAATGTTAAGAAAATTAGCTAGCCGGATGTTTGCATCATATTCACCACATTTCCCATATGTAAAAAGCTATCATGTGTAAACATTTTCTTTCTTCATAATCTTATGTTATGCCTCAAAAGTGTCAAAAATACCCCAGTACGAACTGAGTCCTTTTATTAAAGGGAACAACCTGTCATGATAAGCCATATATGATTTTGCTTTCCTAAATGTGAACGATTACCAAATTTACTCATTATATAATAAATAGTATTGCACCTCGATACCATGCATATCGGCTTCCATTTCAGCTATTAACACATTACTAAATGGTCCATCCTTGCATTCGTTCTTTGTTGCAACATGCTGTGTAATAAGGAAATAAACACCTTACTAATAAGTCATTCGGATGACTAAAATTTAGACATATCAATATTAGATAACAAAGTTACAAACCTCGCTACTCAAATTTGATAGAGAATGTTCAGCTTCTGTTATACTTATAGGAATAGCTTTACTGGTGTCGTCTCCAGACATGTGTATCTTAGTATGAATTTCTCTATGACCCAAATTGGCATCTAATTATTCCATATAACTGATGTTTTAGTTAGTGAATGTCACTTCAAGCTTAACCTCAGCACCGCCTGTTGTGGGTACCCTCATCGAAGGAGCATTTGACTCTTTTTGACGCGGAGTTGATGGTTGAACAATAGATGCCTCAAATTTTAAAACACCAGATAAATGAGAAAGCAAATCATTAAACGGTCTATTAACGTCAACGTCAGCATCAGCATCAGATATATATGGTTGTTATTGGTCCCAATATAGATTGGGTGCTGATTTTCAGCCATTTGTTGTCGGTTATTGCTTGTAATCGGTTGCATCACTGCATTCGACATAGGATTTAGGTTAGTTGTTGATGTAGGGACAATGTTTGGAACTTGGAGGTTATGTAGTGGTTGGTCAACTACACGGGCAATTTAAGATTTCAATTGGAAAAAACTATGCGTAATAAACTCTCTTAATGTCTTATGTAGTTATATTTATTCAATAATTCAAAGTTGATGAGATATTGGGCGAGTATATCGACTCAAGAGCATGTAAGTTTATGGAAAAAATAATTAACTTTATAGTTTCCATGAAATATGTATGAACGAATACTAAAAAACAAACATAAGTCCCTCATGAACCGCAATCATTAACGTCTTTTGTCATTATCAGTGACATCATGTAAAAATGTCCTCAACAGATTTAGTTTTAGTTCAAGTGCTAAATTAACATACATGTTCATTGTTTATACAGTCATATCTACCTCAAGTTGATGACATGGCTGCAAATTGATCTACAGCTTACCACAAGCTGTGTAAACCTACGGTTGGCACTGGTCATGGGTTAAGATATCATATATCCGAATAAATTGCTATTGTCCACGTGATTAGTAAGTCTAATACATTATGCGAGAGCAAAAAACATACCTGAAGTGATGTCAGAATAGCAGTAGCTGCTGGGTTTTAGATCTATTAACAATTAAATATCATGAGTACACAACGGAATAAATAGATTACATGTAGAATACAATAATTAACAAGAGATTGAAGATATGTACCTTTTAGCTCGAATCGATACACCGTTAAGAGGTAACCGACAACTCCGTCTTCAATATACGCGTGTGTATAATAACAACGCGTGCAACCCCAAGATCTAAAAGAAGATCCCTCTAAGCTTCCACACACAATACGTTCGTAGTAAACAATGAAGTATGGTAGTATTAATAGTTTAAGTAAACAATAATCGTAAGTCATGGATCTAATCAATACTTAAGAAAAGAGAAAAACAAAACCCTAAGGGTGTTTGTTTTAGCCGAATAAAAAGAGGGAGAGAGGGAGAGATTTAGGGATTATTATCACATAAAAATACACACACATATCCCTAATGCACCCCAAGGCCTCCTTATATAGTGCTAGAAATCTTGGAGGAAAAGAAATCAAGCCCAAGCCCACCAAGGGGTGTGTGTATGGCCGGTTACAAAGGGAGAGGGGGGAACCCCACTTTCTTTTTTCTCGATTTACATATTAGTCCCTTATGTTTAACATTTAAACTTATAACTAATATATTAATTATTGTTTACTTAAAACACTATTTAAACATTGTTTACGTATTAACGTGTGCGTCCCCTTAGGCTCGAATAAATAATTCAGACATATATTTATTTACGATGGACATATTCTAACAGCTCCCACCTGGACATGTAAATAATATAATAACATTGGTAAGCATCTAGCAACACGCCAATGCTCCCGAAATATTCGAGTATGGTTTCACAGGGCATGAACAAATGATTTATGAATTTACAATTCCTTTGTTTCCGATACCATTGTTAAATTGGATAGGGATTAATGTCTATCTATATTTAACGATTTTGTTTCTCATATATGAAGTAATCAAGATTACTGAAAATCAATGAGACATTTCTACATGAGTTTTCAGGTACGGCCATACACACATCTGATTATTTCTATGAGGGGCCCAGTGGTTTCTTCTTCAATAATTTGAAGGAACAAATTCTATATTGACTACAAGTGTCTAGTCATCATGTGGCATAAACCATTATGGCATAGCCCTTATTAGTTACCTTATTCAGGACAGCTTAAACTATATCAACAAGGGATATCCAGATATGCTAAACCTACTTGTGTCTCAAGTCTAAGGATTTATGTAAATAAAATCACGTACAAGATTTACTTGATAACGTCGATCCATAAAGTGATCGAATAATGAGCGAAAACGATGAACGGTGCACAAACGTTGAACTTGAAATGATTAACGGTTGATTAAAATTCAAATAAGGACAAACGGTGCAATAACGATTCACTTTTGAGGGCAAACGGCTGTTTTATAAGAACCAAGGACTAACGGTGTAATGTAGTTTCAACAATGAGGGTTAAGAGACCAATAAAGGACTAATGATGAAACTGTCTTCAAATCCAGGGACTGAAAGTGTAAATTCAAAATTTAGATTAATAATCAAAATGTTTTCCCACCTTTCTTTCTGTCTTCTTCGTTTCAAAGTATGAAAAAGGTAACAATTCTTATTTATTCCTCGCGGAATGGTACGGTTATGCGTCGGTAAGAAATGAAAAAACCACGAAGTATCGTGCAAGACCGCGATCGTAATGGTATATGTTATAAGTTCCGTAATTGACCGTCACACGAAATCGAAAACCGAAAATGACTTAAAAACAAGTTGATCGGTTCCAATTTTTTATGAGTAGTTCGGTTTACAAAGTCACACAAGTTGTTCGGGTTTTAGGTTGTCACTTGAAAACAATGTCTCGGATATTGTCACAACAATGAGACGTTTTGGATTCCAACAGATGAGCTTTGAGTTATTCAGTCCAACAGACTTTTGTGTTGTTCGTTTGGCAAAGTAACAAAACACCTGTGCACGTCTTTTTCTTCTCTCTTTTTCAGCCGAGTTCGTGTTTAAAACCGTGACCACAGATTAAGCTTTTTAAACAACACCGGAATAAGGCCAAGCAACAAAAAGCTCTTTTTCCACAAGAATAAGCCACGAAAATATAAGCAAAAGAAAAGAAAATAAGCCACGTTTTAAACTAAACCTTGAATAAGCTACAAACTCTTAACCTCCTAAATAAGCCATGACACTAATAAGCTTTAGATAAGCTGTTCGAAAAGCTGTTTAAACCCTTTATTAAGCCAAAACAAATCACCAAAAAAAACTTGTTACCAAATAGCTAAACTACATGTCACGGCCTAAAATAAAAATTTGTGAATATGAATTTTAGTAGAGAGCGGCCCACAAAACATATATTTATTTGGAAGAGTTTAGCAATCAGTGAAAATGTAAGCTTGAAAGATTTATAGAAGATGCTTATTTATTCGAAAATAAGCACATATTTAAACCACAAATCACTTATTGCCCCAAGATCAAACCTTGGTGATGATACCAATTGAAGGATATTGATTTCACACACACTTATAAACTTAAATAGAGAAAGCTAGAGAGAGAGTGGATGGGAGAACACACTCAAAAACACACACGTAAGAACAAGATTTGTGAGAAAATGCATTCAACAAACCCTCATCCATGTGTGAGAGGTTTTTATATAGTTACAAGATATGGGTCGGGCCGGGATTTCCTTGGACTTTCTATAAGCCGGCCCGATTAGCTTACTATTTAATACATGAATTTGTCTAACTATTACAAAGGCTCGTGAGATCGATAATGGTCGTCACTTCACTAAAAACTGAATTCCTAACAACAAAGGTATTACTTTTCTTGTTTTAACTTTGATTGATCATATGACTCTACGTATTCTAAATAGGTGCTTGTTCCGTGCGTTTTATATTTGTTTATAAGAATATTGCATTTATGCAGTCACCTATAGTGGTATCACGAGCATCATAAATGTCATATAGATCCATCTTGTATGCGTAAAAATGGCTAAAAACGTGTGTTTTTAATGGAATCAAAGGATAATTTTAAAACAGCCCACAAGGCTTATTTTTTGGAATTATTTCGACCCATATAGGGTCTTATGATCTGTTATTTTTGATCCCATATCCATTTGTTATGCATACTTTAATTGTTTTGTTATCGGGTACGTGTAAAAAGGACCTAAATCGCGCGTTTTGGAACGATTCTTGAATCGATTTTAAATCAGCCCCTTGGGCATTAATTTTTGAATTAATATGGTTGTTATAAGGTCTTATAATATAGGACAAATAAAATATCCTTAAGCCAATTGGTTAGGACTTAAAACCAATCGGGGTTTTAATTCTAGTTAAATTATTTCTTCGATTCGTTGGCTAACAATTTATTTCTTGTTAATTATTTTGTATCCATGGAAAATACATGCATGTTTGGCCATGGACTTAGCCAACACCTTGTTAATACATGAACACAAAACCAACAAAAACCATGGATTAAAACAAAACCCTAATTCCAAACATGAACTTCCAATAATTTGCAAAACAAAAAAAAACATAAAGTTAATAACATTAAAAAAACCCCAAATTAAAACCCTACCAGATCAAGAAAGCCCCCAAAATTGAAAGCCTAACAGGCATTCCAGCAAAATTATAACCTCAACTCTGATTTAACAAAATGATATAAACGATTATTTCAAAATCAAAAAATATTAGAAAAAGTTAAAGGCATAAAGTCAAATTCGGAGTTGCTGGGGTAACCTCCACTAAAAATGGATTTCCTGGAGTTCTGTAAGGAGTTAGAGGCTGAATTTTGGGGAGAAAGTGCAAAACTTATGGAGCTACAACTTCTTCAACTGAAGCTCAGATTGGAGAAGACTCCTTCTAGTAGTTTCAGGCCCGTCAAGTCAGCTAAAATTTTATGGCAGTTTTGGGCTTCAAGTTCATTTGGGGTTTCACTTGCTCATGATGGTTCTTAGAGCAAGTGGGAGCCCTCCTTGTGGTTGTGTAGTTAACCCTTAGTTGACTTCTTGGTTCTCATGATATCTCATGAGACCAAGCATAGGTTTTTCATCGGTTGAGACTTTGCATACTTATGGTTGTGTTTGTTTTGTTTGCTTTTATATATGCTTGAAATATATATAACTTGCAAATGTTTTTATAAAACTAAAAATAAAACACAAACCTATTTTAGAAACTAAATCTTTAATTTAGTTTAAAGTTTAAATATGATTTGAAATTAAAATACTTGTTTTTATAAATAACACTAAATAAATGTTATGATTGTTATTTAATGTATTGTTCAAACTAATATTTATTCCACCTAGGTTATATATATTAGTCAAGAAAATGAACAACTTGACATACATAAAAACAAGTATTAGACTTAAGTTAAAAATAGCTTTTTAACTTGTGCTATGAAGGATGAATGCATGCTTCCTCGTACACACTTTTTGATCATTTATCAAAAATTAATACCCTTCAAATTTAAGCCATGTCGTCCAATTGGTTGAGAACACTTGCATTTGCTCTTCACTCTGCATGAGACGTAGGTGAATTGTAACCCAATGTGATTATTCTCTATGCGTGAGACCTAGATATATTCTCGCATGTTTTCGCATTTGATGACTTAATCGAGTTAAGCAGGTGAGACCTTGGCTTGAGGTAATGATAGGACTAAACATGCCAGCTTGACATTGTTTCTCTGGTTACAAATGGCATGCGTCCCATATGGTCTAAGAATTGCACAGGTTTTGCAATTGGTGAACGTCACCTACCTATTGAATCTATCATTGCTAGCAGATCAACTAATGTAATGGTGGAACCTCAATGAGGATCTTAGTCTTTCGTAAAATTAATTGGTTTATATTATAAACAAGGGTAGTTAATTTTAAAAGGATAATTATTGAAAATACTTAATTGAACTTTGTAATTTCTGTTAATGACATTTGTGCAACACAAACCATAAACAAAAGTGTGTTCCCTTTCCTTATTAAAGGAAGACAAACTAAGTCTTCTTTCCTTGTAAGAAAAAGACTTATTCCTATCCTTTCTACTTAACAAAAGTTGCTCCACCTGGAAGAGGCCTTACCTGAAGCGCCTCCTGCCACTGCAACTGCTACTGTTCGTAACGCCTACACTCGTAGGGTTGCTGAACAACAAGAAGTAGCTTGTCTTATGCTGGTGAGCATGACCCTCGAGATCCAAAAGAACTTGGAGGACCGCACCGCATTTAGTCCTATTAAGAACTGAAATTTGTTCCAACGCAGGCTAAGAAAGAATGGTTGAAGACTATTCATAGGCAATTTTTATGCTTACAGCAGGAGGAAGGCAATCTGTTAGTCTCTTATGATTCTTAAAGATGAAAGCCTACTAGACCATATGGGAGGCCTTGTCTATCCCATGCCTCTAGTTCTTGGGGTGAACTTGATTCTTACTTCACTCTTAAAGGACTATGACCCGTTCATGCAGAATTATAACATGCACGACATGGGGAAGACTATACCTGAATTGCATGCCATGCTGAAACTTGTAGAGAAAGGTATACCCAAGAAAGCTCCTGCTGTCCTGGCTATAAGGCAAGGTTAAATCTAGAAACCTAAACAGCAAGCACGAGGCAAGGGAAAGAAAAAGGGCGAGGGCAAGAGTAAGTTGGCTTACGACCCCAGGCATAAGATCCCCCCTACTAAAAAGGAGAATTCTGCTAAGGACACAGAGTGTCATCATTGTCACAAGACTAGACATTAGAGGAGAAACTATCCTTTCTATTTGGAAGAGTTGAAGAAGAATAAAGCCAGCACGTCTGGCACATCAAGTATCTTTACTATAGAACTCTACGCATTTCCTTAAAGTAATTCCTGGATTTATGACACTGGTTGTGGCACTCACATTTTTAATACAATTCAAGGGCTTAGAAGAATTTAGAAGATGAATAAAGGTGCTTTGGATCTATACGTTGGCAATGGCAACCGTGCAGCTATCAAAGCCATATGGAGCTTTGATCTTATCCTCCCTGGTGGAATGGTTCTTGTATTAGACAATTGTCATTTTGCTACCTTTTTACTAGAGGGTTATTTCCACTTTACGTTTATAGGATAAATGGTTTTCTTTATAAATTTACGGATAATTGTGTTATTTCAGTTTCTAAGGATAATTTGTTTTGTTTTAATATTATTCCACGTGATGGTATTTTTGAGATTGATATGCATGATCATATATCCAATGAGCGTTCTATATACACATGTAGCAACAATAAATCCAAAGCACAACTTGGATTCTACTTTTCTATGGCATTGTCATGTTGTCCATATAAACAAGAAACGCATTGCAAAGCTGCAACACGATGGGCTTCTTGAGTCAACTGATGATGAGTCTTTTGATGTATGTGTATCTTGTATATCTAGAAAGATGGCAAGAAAGCCTTTCAGTCATGCAAGTGAAAGGGCTGATGATCTACTTGTACTTATCCATAGTGATGTATGTGGCCCATTTAGAACCACGTTTAGAGAAGGTGCTAACTACTACATTACTTTTACTGACGACTTCATTAGATATGGTTATGTTTACCTAATGAAACATAAACATGAAGTCTTTGAAATGTTCAAGACATTTCAAAATGAAGTAGAAAATCAACTCTGAAAAACTATAAAAGCACTTCTATCAAATTGAGGAGACAGGTATTTAAGTCAAGAGTTTTTAGATCATCTGAGGAGTCGTGGGATCATCTCACAACTTACTCTCACTTACACTCTACAACATAATGTGTATCGGAGAGGAGATATTGAACCTTGCTTGACATGGTTTGATCCATGATGAGTCTAACTACTTTGCCAATGTCCTTTTGGGGCTATGCTCATGAGTCTGCCGCACGTATACTCAATATGGTTCCAACAAAGAAGGTTACTAAGACCTTATATGAAATATGGCATGGGAAAGTCCTGAATTTCTCTTACTTGAAGGTTTGGGGTTATGAGGCCCTCGTCAAACGAGAAACGCCAAACAAACTAGAATCCATATCCATCAAGTGCATTTTCGGTATATTGAGGTTTTTAAGAGCAATATCATATCACAAGAAGTAAGTGGGAGCATTTTAGACTTTGATGAAGTTCAAAGGCAAGATGCACAACCTTCAGCTAACACTAGCGAACATCAACCTGAGGCCGAACGTGATGATGTTGATCCTCAAATAGATGTAAATCCCGTTTGTAGATCCGCAAGGATACCTCGAGCACCTGAACAATATGGCTTTTATGTCAATGCTGAGGAACATGAGTTAGGATATCATGGTGAACCCCCTAACTATCAAGCTGCATTATCAAATCCTGAATCTGAAAAATGGCTTGAAGCTATGAACACAGAAATGCAATCTATGAAAGACAACCAAGTATGGATCCTGGTTGATCTTCCCCCTGACTATAAGACTGTTGGGAGTAAATGGATTTTCAAAAAGAAGACTGATATGGATGGAAATATACATACTTATAAAGCTCGTCTTCTAGCAAAAGGTTTCACTCAAACGTACGGAGTTGACTATGAAGAAACCTTCTCGCTTGTTGCAGACATAAAAGCTATTAGGATTCTTATAGCCATAGCAGCGTATTATGACTATGCGATTTGGCAAATGGATGTCAAGACCGCCTTCTTGAATAGTCTCCTAAATAAAGACGTTTATATGGTGCAACAAGAGGGGTTTGTGAATCATACGCATCCTAGACGAGTATGCAAGCTTTGAAGATCTATTTATGGACTTAAGCAAGCTTCTAGGAGCTGGAACAAGAGATTTGATAAGGAAATCAAAATGTATGGTTTCTGGTATGTGTCTTAAATTCACATTCCATTTTTCCCTTCTAAACGATCTTATACGTCTATATAACATACAATATACATTGTATTCTGTATGTTTGCTTTTGTATATGCAGGATACGGAATATTCAAGAAAAGGAACAAAAAAGAAAGCCAAACTCAAAAACAAATCAGCACGGGAGGAAAGGACACAAGGAAATCCGATAGCCACAAAGTCAGTCAAAAAGTCAGCCACTCGGAGAAAATACATACGTGAGGGACTAAACTGCCACAGCCTAAAGTTGTATTTCAAAAGATTAAAAGTCAGGGTCAAAAGTGCAATCGGGTAGAGATTGCATTCAAGTTATATAACTTGAGGGGACCAAACTGCCAACTCCCCCAAAAAAGTCTTCTTTCCCGCCCCAAAACCCAGTTACAACTTGTATGTCGCCCCATACTTCTTCCCTGCAAAACCACTTCTCTCCCTAGCCAAAATCATTTCATCCACCCTACTAACCCCCCCAGTTGTATAAATGCCATGTTGGCAATCCCTCTCCATTCCCAAAAGCATTTCGATGGCTGAGATTGTCTCCAAAGAAGCTCAAAAGAAATCAAAGGCTGGGATTTGCTTTAGATTCCCCTCACACAACAAGCACACTTCGTTTTTGCTCTCCAAAAGAAGCACAAGCTGCAAGTCCAAGACTTCGGCTATAAATAGAGCCTTTTGTAAGCCTTTGAGGCATCTTAGAATCTAGTTTTTAATTAATTTTCAGTTTTTAATCTTAGTTTAAATTTCAAAGTCATTTACAGCTTTTTACTTTCAGCTTTGTAACACTTTCAAGATTAATGCAAGTTTGAAGTTTTTAAGTCAATTTACAATACCAGTGTTAAGTTTCTTAATCATATTGCTTTGTGTTCAAAAAGTTCTCACCACAGCTTACTTATAAGCTGTTTTCATTGAGTAAGTAAAAATAAAAAAGTTAAGTAGTTAAGAGAAAATCACAAATACCACTCTCAAATATACCACAGCTTATGTTATGGATGATAAGCCAGTTCTGGATGGGCTTATGGACTCTCACTAGCTTGTTTTATACAAGCTAGAGCTTGTAGATTCTTTGTTTGACCCTGTTTTGAGCAAGGGTGTTGTAAGTTTCTCTTTTTCTTGTTTTTCTTATTGATTGAAGAACTGCTTAATTGTGCCTTATCAGTATGTTTGGTGCTTATTTTGCTTAGTACTGTTAGTTCATTTGTTAACACTGTTAGTTTTGAGTTAACACTGCTAGGCCATTTCAGCTTATTTAAGTGCTTAATCTTAATCATAATTGCTTATAAGTGTCTTATTTTGTTAATAGATAATCTGTTTTTAATTAGTTTGAAAGAAAAAAAAATGATTTTTAAGGGGTATTTTCAACTAGCAGTACTAACCTGTAGTTAGTACTGCTAGTTCACTTTTGGAACAGCACTAACTTAAAGCTACCAGTACTAACTCAAAGTTAGTACTGCTAGTTCATTTTCTTGGATTTCAAAGGTAGCAGTACTAACTCCAAGTTAGTACTGTCAGTTAATACTGTTAGTACTGGTAGTTCATTTTAGCTATTCAGCTTATTATTTCAGCTTGTTTAAGATTTCCTTAGCTTTTTAGAGTAGATTAAACCATTTTCCTTTGCTGTTTGCTTATTTAAACTTATTTTCCTTTTTAAAGTATTCTCAATAGTTTATCAGTTTTAGTTTTCTAGCTTATTTATCATTTTAGTTTATTCTAGTTGCTTATTCCAATTACTAAGTGCTTATTAAGGTTAGGTGAACTTCTGTTTTAGCTTGTTTGCTTATTTATTAATTCTTTAAGTCTTGTTAGCCTAGCAGTACTAACCTTAAGCTAACAGTACTAACTTTAGCCTAGCAGTACTAACTCCAAGTTAGTACTGGTAGTTAAAACTGTTAGTACTGTTGTGTTTATCTTGTTAAATTTAGCTTAATTGCTTTTTGTATTTGCTTATTTAGAGTTAGTTTAGCTTATTTAACTTGTCTTAAGTTTATTTGAGCTTATTTGTGTCTTAGTTTAAAAGTTTTAAAGTGTTTTTGTCATTCCTAGTTTTGATTCTTGTTCTAGCTTATTCTCTTTGCTATTTTTATGTGCATTTGCCTATTCATTTTAGTGCCCAATCATTCCCTGTGACATTCAAACACAAATCATCAATCGTCTTGCGATATTCCATTCTAGCCTCGTTGGGACATAACGACCCGGGAATACCCTATACTGCTTCCGGTTTTCTTGATCTCGCGTGGTTTCGTCCCTTGGTGTATTTATATCATATATAGATAGGTTTTAAGGGGTGAGTTTCAAAGAGTCAGGTATGCCTGACCCGCTTATGAAACTATCTGCATGAGTCATTATTGCCAAAGACCCCTACATCATGAACTGTTAATTGCCTATAATGGGTGAGCGCTAGTACAAATAAATAGATCTATTGGGTTTGACAGCCCTGTCCGGGGGTATGAATCGAATCCTTTAGAGCACCCAGTCAATGGACAATTTGTATTTAGAATTTAGGTATAAGGCAATAATACCTACTTCGGGGGCAAACAAGAATGCATATGATATGTGTTAACGTTAAGGTTTCGGTGTCATGAGCTCAATACAAGCAAGATGAATTGATACATTGTATTCGTTGCAATGTTTTCGGTTGAATTATACTATGAAATACTGTCGCTGGCTGATCTTATACCTTGTGATCCACTACTAGGCATATTTAATTTATTAAATTACTACTCGGATTTTGATAACAATTCTTCTAAATAATGTAACTCTACTTTTCTTACTGAAGTATTACTCGATTTATTTCAATACTGTTTTTACTTAAACCTATGAATTCACCAACATTATTGTTGACGTTTTTGCATGTATTTTCTCAGGTTATATCTTGCTAGCTGAGCATGGGAGCATTTGGATGCGCGGATATCAAAACTTTAAAGGCTTGGTTTTTCTTCACATTCGATAATCATTTTTCTTTAAATACACGAATGAGTCATGTTTGAACTCTTGTAACGTTTGTATAAAAGAAAATATTTGGGACCTGAATTTACTCTGATTTGTTTAAATAGAATGTGACATTTTATTAAACGTCTCTTTTGAGGTCGTTTTCTGTAACTTGTACTTTATACTATGAAGTAGCACCCCAATGTGGTATTCCGTTGCGTTGTGATTTTATGGGGGTGTCACACTAAACGCAGTAGATATAAAACTTCTATCGGCACCAGTGTCAAATAAGATAGATGCATAGCGGTTTTTTAAGAGGAACGTACCTGTGACGACATTGGAGTCCGGGTTCCTTGATGCATTCCCATTCTTCTCTGCATTTCCAACTGCGTATACCCAGCCTTGTGCATTCCCATTTCCCCCATCCTTATTCTTCAATTTTTGGACAATCTCTCTTGAAATGTCCTGGAGCTCCACATTCAAAACAACCATTCCCCTTGGGAACTGCCATATTGTCCCTCTGAGTATTAGCAACATTAGTGTTGCCAGAACCTCTGCAGTCATGGGCAAAGTGCCCTACCTTGTTACATTTGTGGCATTTCTGAGTATACGGGCCATTGTGATGAAAATGACACTTGGTGCACTAGGGCAAAGATCCACCATACGAATGATTTCTGATCATAGACCGTTTCAGAACTCGAAATTCAGAACCTCAGCTATGAACAGTCAAGTTCAAGCGGATTCCAAAGTGTTCCTCTAGCAGTCAAAGACAGTACATCAAGACAAGAGTTAGAATTACTATTCCACACGTCATTTAGCAATACTGTGGAACTGGTAAATAATACCAAATCATTAATTCAAAAATTTCAAAAAGATTTTCTCGACATGTCTCTTGGAATCGTAACATTTACGTGCTTAGAAATGTCGATTAACATTGACACGGACGTGTAACATGAAGTTTCGAGGAGGTTTGCATATAGTTTCAAAAATTGTCATTTCTTAATTTTCTTAATGGGCTTATGTGCAAATTATCAGTACATAACACGGCTTCATGTAAAGTATGGTTTATAACTTATCTCCAAACGATGAAAATTACGTTTCTCGGGTATTAAAGCTATTCTTACAAGACATTCATTGTTTTTGCTCAAGGAAAATGGATAGTGTACGTTTTAGTGGCTTAACCCTTACCGTTAAGAAGAGAAGTATCTAACATCTGGTTTTTTCAAAAGCTGAACACGATTTTTTTCAATAATTTCTCGATGACAATTCATAATCTTTTAAAATTATGTGTTCCACACTCCAACCCTCACAATGTTTTCAAAAGACAACAATTTTTCAATTGGTCCTATTATTGAGGGGGAGTTTTTCGAAAAACAAAAGTTTTAATGTTCTTGGATCATCAAGTATTGTCCAATTCTTATGTATCAAAAAATTATCAAATTTGTTCCAATCCATTCATGCTGATATATTTTCTCCTCATAGAATTTTCAGGACATATTTTCAATCACAGGTATTTCAAAAACTAGTGTTGATTATTTAAAATAGGGGAGAAGAAAATGTATTTAAAATATGATTTATTCGATCAATGTTGTCTGACAGTAAGAAAAGGTTTTTATGGTTCGATCTTATACCAAACTCATCTTACTTTTCACGACGATTCTTATGAAGTCATAAGGTGTTAGTTAGGAATCCAATTCCTATGATATTTGGCAGTTTTTGTCTGTTTTTGGTCATTTAAGCTCGTTTTTAGAGGTAGAAGATATGTGTAATTAAGCACTTATCAATAGTCTTGTATGGGCGGGACTTGTAATATGAGGATTGATATGATAATTGATATGTTAACAAAACCCGTCACAGTTCTGTTTACATGAGATTATGTATGAATCTAAGTATTACAAGTCTTCTATGTGCGGGACTTGTAAAAGGAGGATTGATATGATAATCTCTATGTTGACTTGTTCATATAGACCTTTACCTTGTTTACTCTAACCGAGTACTCATTAACTATCTTGAACTCTAGGTCGATATTCCTTGGTAGTTTTACTCCCCGTCTCCGAAGACGAGTTTTAAACACTCGTCCCATACTCATTAGAGCACATGCATCGGCATGTCATCCACCACCTTGAAGGTTATGTAAGTACGCGTTTTGCATCGGAAATTATTAAGTAGGATGATTTATAATATATTTATTTGAAAGGATTGGGACGCCTCTTCATTTAAATAAATAAATTGTAAATCACCGAACCATAAGTTTATCAATTCATTATTTACATAAATTGGGAACCTTCTTTATGCAAACAATGAATTATAAATTAGTGGGCTTAATGGTATCCGATATGAAACGAGTATGAACTCGAACCCGATAATCACCGGAATCCGTTAAAAAGGTCTAGAAACACAATCGTGCCTTACCACTCAGCAGAATCTTAAGGCCTCACTTGGAACTACATTATCTCTTTCTGAAGTTATTACTTTTGCCGTTGCAAATCCTTGCAATCACGAACTGTTCGTGGAACTAACAGACTTGTTACACACTTGAACTAATGGAGTTGATTCATCCTCGAACTAACGACTGAGTATCATATTCCGCCGTCTATCACATAAGCTCTCCCGCGAGCTCCTCTCATTTGTTGAACTTTATTATGGGGATATAGTTTCTCGAAAGGTCCTCACTCTCTGCATCCCATCACCATTTGTTAGGGTTATTGTCGTTATGGTTGCTGTTGTTGGGTCCTGTAGCGGTCCCCGCTTGTACAACTTTATCCAATAGGTAATGCAACCCCCCTTAAACCAGATAAACACCTATCGACGAAAGAGATAGTCGAACTATTCATTTCGGGCCACTAGTACGAAGACTTAGGTCGCGATACATCCTGGTACTGCCAAGTAAGTTGGATACTTACATCTATTAGCCTCGTCCAATATTAATCATCGAACAATACCGATATCAGAAATTAGACTCTGCCCGTAAACAGTTAAGACTTTATACAAACATACTCACGTGGCTACACTTTCTCCTTTGATGCTTTCACTATTAAGAGACTTTCTTTATAACGCGGTTATATCAGTCATAAGATCTGTAATGATATTTTTGAGATACCTATTTTGATGGATTAAATACCCTGGTCAAACCTAGCCAAAATTTTTGGTATATTGAGAAGTGTCGAAACATCGAATTTTGCTGAATAAAGTTATCAGCGTCTTGTTTAGAACTGGTTTAATAAATCTTAAATCTTTTCTTGGTCACACAATTGGTTAACACAAATTAAATCTCGGGACGAGATTTCTTTAAGGGGTAGGTACTGTAACAACTGGCAATTTTTAGAATTTTAAATGACTATTTTACCCTTTGACTTTTCGGGTCTGACTTGACTTTTGATCTTTTATTGTCACATAAAAACGATTACCGCGTAACCGGTAATTTTTCGAAACATATATAATTAATAAATCATATTTATTATTACATATCTCTCATGTGCAAAGTTATTTTTAACTTATTTGACTTGAAAACGAAAAAGATATATGTTATTCCTAAGTTGACTTATCAAAAACGACCCGCTAAATCACGTTTTCACAACTCGGACTCTAAAGAAATTTGATGTAAAACGACATTCCAGACAACTTTTTAGTTTTGCTCGAGACCCGGAAACAAGCTGAAAATGACTGAAATACCCTTGCAAGATTTTAGAAACAAGAACAACGCGTACCGACATGAAAATAATTAAATTATACTCTATAATTAAAGAGCGAGATTATTCCCCCGAGGCTCCCATTTAATGCATTTCTCCAACCGGGTTGACCCGTTTGGTTGCGTTTCAGCCGAGTTGGGTTATGATCGTTTGAGTTTTAGTCGGTTTAATAAACGTAAAAGGATTTCGTATATGTATATATATTTATATATATATATATATATATATTTATATTATATATAATATATATATAAACCGGATCTAAAATGGTGGTTTAAATTTGTTAAATAAGTGAATTATTTGTTATGTTCATTTTGTATATTTTACAACCCAAATAGGGTATTTGGATTTGGGGATAAAAACTGTTAAGGGGTGTGTTTAGGTTTGCAACATGGATCGATTTAATTGAGGGAAACTAATTAACTTTTTTTAATATGGAAAACGTTAAATAAACAAATAGGTCATGCCGAGATTTTTATAAAACGCTACACTTAGTAAAACTTTTACAAATTCTATTACTATACTTATTATCATGAAAAATGTTGCTCTTGATCACTAAATCCACTTGTTTTACTTACACCTTCATCATCCTTCTTTTCTGCATTACTAGAAGGTTGTGGTTCATCCTCACTAGAATTCTCTGAAGAAGAATCAAACATTGAACCATCTTTCCACAATGGCATCACAATGTAGTTTTGGCTAAATTTAGTCTCCTTGCTAGTGTGACCTGCATCATTACTTTCTTCTGAATCTACAAAATCATTAAAGTTTGTACATGCAACAATTGGCACATAATTCATTGATTTTGTTAGACTATCAATATCAGACAGCTACTTTGGACCATCACTTGTAACAATAGGTTTATTCTTCAAGAACCTAATATGCAAGTTTTCTTCTACTTTCCTGGTTCTAATGTTGTATACTCTAAAAGCCTTACTAGTCAATGAGTATCCAACAAAGAAACCATCATCAAATTTTCCATCAAACTTGCCAAGATGATCTAAGGTATTAAGGATGGTAACATGACACCCAAATGGTCTCATAAAGCTTAGAGCAGGAGTTCTACCTCTAAACAATTCATAAGGGGTCTTGTTATGAGGCTTAACTATAATTACCCTATTTTGCACATAGCAAGCAGTATTAACTGCTTCAGCCTAAATTGTAGTAGGTAACTTAGAGTCAGCTAACATGGTTCTAGCAGCCTCAATTAGTGTCATGTTTCTCCTTTCAGCAACCCTATTTTGCTGAGGAGTTCTAGCTACACAAAATTCCCTCTTAATGCCTTTCTTTTTACAAAACTCATTCATAACTCTATTCTTAAACTATGTCCTATTGTCACATCTGATTATTTTAACTTTCTTATCAACTAGATTTTCTATCTCAGTTATAAAGTTCTTAAGGATGCCACTAGTCTCATACTTAGAGGCTAAAAAGAAAACCCTAGTGAATCTGCTATAATCATTAGTGACCACAAGACAATATTTCTTATTCATTAAGCTGCTCACAAAAGTTGGATCAAACAAGTCCATATGCAACATGAATAAAGGCTAAGTAATAGAGTTTGGATCTTAGACTTACAAGAGGCTTTGTGTTGTTTTCCCTTAAGGCAAGCAACACAAGTTTGGTCATTATATTTAAATATAATTGAATGGTAAACCTGCATCACAAGATTTTTCTTAACAAGTTTATTAATATTTTTAAAATTTACATGACCTAGCATCCTATGCCATAGCATTGATTCATCAAGTGTGGCCTTTGCAACAAGACAAGTTAAACTCTCTTTAGGAAAAATATTCTTCATATCAACACTGTACATATTGTTCTTTCTATGAACTTTAAGTAAAACATGACTTTCATCAGCTAACTTAAAGTCAGAAGACAGAACAAAACATCTAGTGTCAGTAAAAAGAACATTGTTCTTTTTGTCACACATCTATGAAACACTAAAAAGGTTAAACTGTAACTCCTTGACAAAGTACACATCCTCAAAATCAAGCTTACCAGTTTTAAGAGTTCCTTTACCAGTAATTTTCCCTCCTTTGGCTCCTCCTACAAAGGTAACATATCCTCCATCAAATTCCTTGAAGTTTGAGATATAGGACATGTTCCCTGTCATGTGCCTTGAGCATCCACTGTCAACATAGCCTTGATCTTCTTTTTGTGGATGACCTTGCACATAAAAATAAGGAAATTAGTTTCTTTTGGGGACCCAAGCCATCACTAACTTGGATCTGCCTCGTGCATCAACATAATTATGTCTCTTCAAAGTAATTGATGCACTATTAAGTTTGGTAGGTCTCCAAACCCAACATGCTGAGGCCTTAACAGCATTAACCAGGTTTGCCCTTACATCATTAACTACTGCTGAATTTAGCCTAGCAATATTAACTGCTTTTTGCCTAGCAGTATAAAATTTTTCCTTAAGTATATTAAAACTTATCTTTTTTTTTTTTGAGCTATAATTTTTGTAGCTAATGCTGTTCTTTATTTTATAGGGCCTCTATATAGTTGATTTTTGCCCTGATTAAGAAAAATAAGACATGGTCCATGCACTATAAAACTGCATAGTTTTTTGGATTGAGCAGTATTAACAAGCCTAACAGTATTAAGTGATCCGTAGCCAGTTTTCAGTAAAACTCACTTGGAAACCATTACCTGTGAGCACTAGGTGAAACTTTAGCAGAATAATTGTAATTCACCCTTGTATAATTATTCTCAGATACCACCCTTTCCCTTTGATGGTAATTGCAGTTAGCCTGCACATGGTCAAAACTTCCACAGACAAAACAAGCTTTATTGTACATCACAAAGTCACTTCCTAGCTGTTGGGACTTCTGATTATTCTAGTTTCTTTGATTTCCCCTAGGACTTTGTGACCTGTACATTTCAGCATACTTAACTGGTTTCCTAACTGGTTTTTCTTGTTGTTTAGGTCTAACAAATTCTATCTTAGCAACAGTAGGAAAAACAGTTTTCTTCTCTAATTTATCATCTGACACCAACTCCTCAACCAATGGGGCATCAGGAGATTCCCTAACCTCATTAGAAATATCTTCACTAACACTCTTACTAGGCTTAGGTCCATAGCCTTCAAACTCAGGCTGTTGGAACTCCTCTAGACCAGAGTAGGACAAATCAAGATTTGGGGGTGAAAATAACCCTGTATGGGGAGGTGGAACAACATTATAGCTTACAAACCCCACACCCTTTCTACTTTTATCAGTTATCTGACTCCCTATTAATTTGTCTAGACTCTTAGAAGCATTATCAAAATTTTCAATTTTAAGTTGATTGCTTTCTTTTTCTTGCTTAAGCTTTTCTAACTCACTTTTAAGCATGCAAATGTTCCATGAGTTTTATATGAGATATTCTCTTTTCCGAACACAAGTGCTTCACAAAAAATAACCTCATTCTTTTTGTAAAAGACAAGTTGTTCTTCTACAGATGCTAACCTTCTTTTATAAGTAGCTAGATGGAACTCAGATTTGTTAAACTCTATTATTAAATCATCAAGTTGAGTATTAATAGTTTCAAAGCTTTTTAGACAGGTTTTTGAACAAGTTTTGTCATTATATACCTCAATCTGAAAAATCCATAAGATCATTTTTGTAGGACTTCTTCATTGTGCCGAGTATACTTCCAGTCCAAACTTAGCAACCATCAATAGCCACCATGGCTTTGGAAGAAGTTTCTTCCACATTTACAGTCCTTCTAGAGCTATCTTGATTCATGTTTCTGCTATCTTGGTTTCTAGGTCCTCTGCATTCCCATTGCAAGTATCCCCATCTTGTGCAGATGGAAACACTCCACCTTAGATTTGTCATATCCAGCTGTGTCACTCCCATTGATAGTGATCTTTCTACCAGTTTTCTAGAAAAACCTTCTTGTCCTCATGCTCAGCAATGCTAACTGCCATTTCAAATCCATCTCTTCTATGTCATCTTCATGGATTTGTTCAAGGTCCTCATATACAAGTTGAGACCCGTTTGGTTGACTGGCCAAAAATGCATAAACAGTGTCATCACTTAAGTTAGCAGTACTAACTTGAGTACTAGCAGTGCTAACTTGAGTGCTAGCAGGGCTGACTTGAGTGTTAGCAGTACTAACTCCATAAGCAGTATTAACTTCATTAGTACTGCTAGGGGATGACACAAAAGCCATATTCTGAGAACTTGAGCTTGAGCTTGAGCTTGCAGTTCCTTTAACCTCTTGTTCAACAATCTTGAAATTGTTGTAGAGATCATCAAAGCTCATTGTGTCTAGATCAGGTTTATTCCTCCAGACCACAACATGAGTATTCCACTCAGAAGGCAGACTTCTTAAAAATTTCAAATTGAGATCTTCTTGTGAAATATTTTCACCCAAGATAGCCAGCTGACTTACAATCTTCTAAAGCCTGTTAAAAATAGAGTCAAGAGACTATGTGCTTGGAGCACTAAAGTTCTCATACATTTGCTTCAGAAGAGTCTTTTGAGTCTTCTTTGTGGCTTTATTACCACCAAATCTTGTTTGTATAGCAGCAAACAAAGTCTTAGCATCCTTGTACTGATTAAAAGTCATTAGATGTTCATTAGAAGTGCCATCGGTACATACTTCTTGCCTCACATCAAGTCTTCTTTTGCGTCTTTTCTGATCATTAAAATTTTTAAAAAAAATAAAATTTAAAAAAAAAAAAATTTTTTTGTTTAAAAAAAATTAAAAATAAAAAAAAAAAAAAAAATTAAAAAAAGAGGCTACAGGACCTGATATTAGTAAAGTTGATGTACCATCAACATTTGTTGTTGTTTGAACTACTGGTTTGAATGAGTTTCCATTCTCTATGACATCTCATAGAGCATAGTCTTTTACTTGGAAGTATTGCTCCAATCCTAGCCTCCACATATCAATTTCACCTGTATGAGAATGGGCACTTGCAGTAGTAGTGTTTGTGCAAGTATCTAGATCAATCTCTTCCTTGTGAGTAAAGAGTTGTTGTTAGATTTCTTCTAGATCAAAGTTTCAGAACACAAGTTCTGATACCACTTGTTGATCCCAACTTAAGATCGATTCCTTAGCTTGTAAAGGTTAAGTACTATGATAAAACCAACAAAACAACTATGGTAGAAACTTTGTGAATACTAAAGAGTATGCGAAATCTACTCTTTAATAGTTAGAAGAATATTAATGAAACAGTAAACGGTATAAACAATGATATCACTAAAAAGCTCTAATATTATTAATAATACGAGTACTCTGTGTAGTACTAGGGTTTACAACCTTAAAGCTATATATCAAAACGTATGAATGAGTATCTATATGTGTGTCAGTAACCATAACATATGATCTTCTTTTATACACCAAGGAGTCCTTTACAAGATAACTACAAATCTTCTATAATTCTAAAAGATAACTGCAAATCTTCTAACTGAATAAGATATACATATCATTTACAAAAATATCTCATACTTATCCCATAAAGATACTGATAAAACAACTTCATCTTTATCTCTAAAAGTATGAAACTCTTCTAGCATGTGTAATCTTTCAGGCAGTGTAAGCAGCAACATTAAGCTTATTATTCCAATAAGCACTAACTGTAGTACAAGGAATTAGTCCCTACTTAGAATATTTTCTTCATTCTTCATTAGCAGTACTAAGTTACACTAGCAGTACTAACTTTATGCTAACAGTTGTAACTTTACTTAAGCAGTACTAACATACACTAGCAGTACTAAGTTACACTAACAGTAGTAACTTTTATACTAGCAGTATTAACTACTTAGTAGTATTTCTTCTAAGTCTCTGAGCAGTCTTAACTTCCATTAGCAGTAGTAATATATACTAGCAGTAGTAACTCTAACCTTAGCAGCAGTTACTTCCAAACAACATCAAGAAGCTTTTAATCCCAACACAGGTGATCTTCACTGGACTACTGTTAAGAACATTCTGAAGTATCTCAGGAATATTAAGGATATGTTTCTTGTTTACGAAGGTGATATAAAACGAGAGCTCAAGGTTTCTTGCTACACTGATGCTGGATATCTGACGGATGCTGATGACCTCAAGTCTCAGACTGGATATGTAATTACGTTTAACGAGGTGCTGGTTGACTGGAAGAGTTCAAAACAAACATCTTCTAACTTCATCTGCAAAAAGCTAGTAAATTGCAGCTTATCACATGCTTCTAAGGAAGCCGTTTGGTTAGAAAGTCATTCGGGATCTGGGTTGTTTTGGTTCCCCAATTTGAAGACCCCAATACACAGTTTGTGATAATACTAGAGCAATTGTTATAGCTAATGAATCAGGAATCACTAAAGGTGCTAGATATTTTTGTGCCAAAGTTCACTACCTTCGTGATGTTATTGAATATGGCGACATAAAGCGAGAAAAAGTTCACACAAATGACAACTTAGCTGATCCTTTTACTAAAGCATTAGCCTTTCCAAAGCATTCTGAACATACTAAGAATATTGGAATGCTTCCATCTAGTAGTCTCATGTAAATCTGTGTTTTATTAGTGTTTGGATAATTAGGATTGTAAGACAATTTTATTTCTTGATGAATAAAGATACTTGGTATTTGTTTTTCATTCATAGAATAATTGTTATCCTATATTTGCATGTTTAATCCTTGAATAATTTATCATTCTAAATATGTCCATTGTCAGTTAACAATATGTAGGGGTGTTCAAAAAAACAGAGAAACCGACAAACCAAGCCGAACCGCTTAATCCAAAACCAAAAAAACCCAAAATCAAAACCAAAAAAAACCAAAACCGAAAAAACCCGCTTATCATGGTTCGGTTTCGATTTTTACTTTTAGATATCCGCGGTTAACCGAACCGAACTGTGCATAT